>BMAO01038910.1:62111-111992 GCA_019973975.1 Trichonephila clavata | reverse complement strand
GCCCAGATTTGGCACCGTCAGACTTTTGGTTGTTCCCAAAATTGAAGGAGACGTTGGAAGGTCAACGGTTTTCAACGGATGCCGAAGTTCAGGCAGGGGTGCTCAAATGGATGCGCAGCAGACCAGAAATATTCTCCATTGACGGAATGAAGAAAGAGATAGAACGACTGAATAAACGTGTAGCTCTTAGTGGCAGCTATATTGAAAAATGCGTTTACAATATACAGGAGTAGGATGGTATAGGGTCAGTGAGTGACTGCGGGCCAGGGAGGGTCGAATGGGATGGCATGGATGTTTGTGTTGTATCCTTTCTTCTGTTGTGTTGTTTACCGTGTTATATTCGTGTGCAGGTTATAAATTAAAAAAAATATACAGGAGTAATAAATCTCCTTCCTTCTGTACCTCTGTTATTATTCTACCTTGTCGGAAACTTATCTTATACTATTGGACACCTTGCTTCTTAATCACCCCTCGAACATTATTTTTAATTAAACCATCAAAGTGATATGTAACGATTATGTAAGATGTCGTTAACGTAAAAGTCAACGCAAAACTGTGAAATTTGTGTTCACAGTACCTAATGATGTGATAGATGATGGCACTTTTTTCACATTTTTTTCAAAAACATGCTAATCATCACTTAACCAAGTGATAGGGAATTTTGATTATTTTTTTCCAGAAATGATATGACACCCTTTCCCACTTTCTTTCAACCTGTGGCGCCTTAACATTGAGTTCCCAGACACTGTATAAATTAATTTTCATGTAAATTCATGATTACTTATACGTAATCATTTATTTGTCAAATATCTAAAAGAGTATATATATTCAATTACTCAACTCACTCAGAAAATTTATAAGTTTAATGATTTTTAAACGTGCATATATATTTATACAAATTATGGAAAATATTCTATGGAGAGAAATTGCATCATTGAAAAGTATCACAATGTTATCTAAAGCAATTTCAGAATATAATATTTAAAAATAACTTTCTAGTCATTAAATTAAGGAAGGGTATATTAAAAGTTCAGAAAATCGAAAGGAAAATCGCGCTATCTCATTTAAATATGTTGTGAAAAATCGAAAATATTAGTTAAGGAATTTAAGTTAAAGTAAGCATATATTTGCATATGTATTGTTAAATATTTCAGCTTAATATATATATATATACTAACTCATTTGCAAGAAAATCCAAGCACCATGAAAGAAGTGGTTGCTATTAATGAAAATAAATATGCGTACAGCTCATACACAGATTATAAGATGATAAAAAAATCAAGGCATAGGGACCATCCACGGCTCACGGTTACAACCTTCAATGTTCAGATCCGTAGTAGATTTAACCAGCCCAAGTGGCGATACATGCTTGTACACGTCTCGGTAAAGAGTGATAATGGTTCCTAATGTCCTCATGCGATACATTCAGCCAGGCATTCGCCAGTTGTTGCTCCAATCTGATATATTTCGGGATGCCCGAATCTGGCTCTCTGCTATGTTCCAGACATGATCGATTGGTAGCAGTTCTGGCCAAGGAAGAGTATTAACGGCACGAAGGAAGTCCAGACATATGTGAGCGGTATGGGACCTGACATTATTTTGTTGGAAATTGCCCTCCAGATGACGTGCCATGAAGGGTAATATAACCGGCCACAGGAAAGCATCAATATAACGTTGAGCTGTTAAAGATGTAAAGAGGATGACCAGAGATAACCTGATCTCGTCTGAGATAGCATTACACACGTCAAATCAGGGATTATGGCTGCATGCTTTTTGTAAAACAAAGCCTGGTTGAGACTGTTAGCCCTGGTCTCATCAAACACGAATATATGCATATATGCTCAAAAGTTGTTAAATTACAGGGAAATAAATTTTCCAAACAAATTCCGTTAGTCAAGAAGAGTTTATTTATTTTTGTAATAAAAATATAAAACATTTGGCATAACAGGAATAGGATTTAGACACAAATATAAATAAAATTAGTTTTCAGAGACTTCCTACAAACTCAGGAATAAAACTGGTTAAATGTGTAAATTTAGATTTCATAAACATAATGACAATGTATTTAATAAAATGTGAAGAAATTCATCAAAACAATTTGAGTATATAGCAAATTTTTTCTAATCCTTCTATCTGTCTGATAATTGGAAGTACTGGAGACGCGAGACAAATTCCTACCCTAGTTGTATATCTTAACTTTAACTCTCTTGCACTGTCATGTATTAGTATTTTTTCATAATATATTTAATGATCGAAGATATTTAATTTCAAATCAGACTATATTAAATAATAATAACTTAATTTTTTAAATTTCAAAGTGAATTAAATTGGATAAAAGCGGTAAAAAGTATTATCTTTTTTTCAATAAATTAGTTGCTTTTTCTTTAATATATAGACATGAAAAAAAAATAATTTTAAAAAATAAATTTCTTCTTACTGCTGGAACACTTAAGGGTAGTATATTCTCAGAAAAATATTTTCTCGTTAATTTAAAGTTTCTCTAATAGGAAATAAATGAGGGGAAAAACCCCATTATTTTCTTTGAAGTTTTATATTCTTAATCTTTTTTGTTCGAAAAGCGTTTCATTTTCTAAATCATAATTAAAATGATAACACATACAGCTATTACTAATTTTTTTTTGCTGTGATTTGAAGTTAAGTTTTTTTTCCGATAGGGGGATGTATTGCCGCTAAATGAGCCCTACTGAAGACAAATTTGCTGACGTCATTCACTGGAATTTAAAACGTACACGAGATGAAGGGGGTGTATGTTTTCAGTTATAAATAAAAAATTAAAGAGGTTAAAAAATCTAAAATTAATGGCTTCTTGCTGAGCATAAGATGGTGACGGTTAAGAACGTGATTAAATGCAATTATGCCGTATGCTTGTTAGGCAATTTCGTAACGCCTTTAAAGGTTTCCATAGACTTTCTTCCTTATTCTTGCTTTTATTTAAAGATTTTTCTTTGAGCATCAAAAATGTTCTAATCCCATCTTTTGTATATACATTGAAATAATATATATGTTTTGTAATATCTTTCTCTATTACTTTTCCCACTAATTCTAGACACAGTACGTCGTGCCAAAAGAACAGAATTATATCTTTCCTAAATATATCAAAAACCCAGATAACCGCCGCGCTAAATACAAAACCCAAGAGACTACATTTTCTTGGTACAGTAAATCAGGCCTTGTACTTCGGATTAAACCAGAGTTTCTCAAACTGTGGGGCGCTCCCCTAGGGGGTGCGAGCACATTGAGAAGTCGTAAACAAAAGATTATTTTAAAAAGTTATTAATTTATTGAAAGTAAACAAACAGAATACATTCATACATAATAAAAAATACAATACACATTTACTCTGATATAATAAACTTATAGATACATCAGTACTGCAAGCAATGTATTTCATAATTAATTTAACAATATAATTAGAACATGTTTAATAAGTATCAGTGACCCCAAGGGCATGTCATATTCTAAATTATATACAAAAATTAACCCTTATCTTAATAATTTGTATGGTTTATAATTAATCCCTTTACTGCAGATAAAAAATTATGCTATTTTCTCACCAATGCCACCATTTTCCACGTAGGCACGCGTATGTGATGTATTGGGGGGGGGAGAGAAATAAATAAGCAAATCCTCTGAAATAAGTAAATTCTTCGCAAACGCTGTCAAGGTCCTCTTATTGCATTCTAGAGCCTTCGAAATAATTTTATGGATAGCTGTGCACAGAAAAGATCGTACTTCGTAAAGACGTATATATACGTCCAAGGCAATGAACACTTTGAGTGAACGAGACGTTTATATACGCCTTGAGCCCTTAAGAGTTTAAAGTCGTATTGTAGCTTTAACGCCAAAGTATAGTAGTATTGAATTCAATGCATTGTTATTGTTAGGAAGGGGAGCGCGATGCAAATTATGCTTTAATATTGGGTCTCAAACATTGAAAGTTTGAGAAGCACTGGATTAAGCAAAAGGAACTCTTCTTCCTTTATACAAAATTCGGTCTCCTTAGCTCTCCAAAACCAAGGGGTTATTCTTTTATTGGCCATCCCGCTCGAACGTCAAATACTTTCTCAAACTTTCACAGGAATGATCTGGCCTTAACAGCGACCTCAACAACACTTCCCCTTAGCAGTGCTATAGCAATTCTTAATTCAGTACAAAGCTCTTACATAAAAGGAAAAAGCGTATTTTGAGATTCTTTTCCACATTTTACAATTAAAAAAATGCCTTCGTGAGAAATAAAACAAGGACAAATTATTACTGTTAGTTAATTTTTGTAATTATTTGCTGATAGAAGACAGAAATATTTATCGTATCAGTATTCATCAGAAAGTAAGATATTTTAATGTCCAAACAAAAGTAACATACCTTAAAATAAATGCAATTTAAAAATTACGTTTGTTGAATAAACTTCGTTACAGGTTTCTAGCTTTCAAAATTTTATAATTCATACAGTTGTTAAATATTTCGAAAAAGTCACTTCTTTTTGTGAAGAGCCATTTTACTACAGTCATAGAATCCGCAAAATGTTCTTCATGCAATTCTAATGAAAATTCATCTTGTTCCTAAAGACATCGAATCTAATAAGAGGAAATGCATTTTGACATACTCTGTTATCGTGATAATAGCATAATCCATCATCATAAAGAGCACCTGAGCAGATCCATCCCTTAAGTATATTCAGAGAATATATCTTCAAGCCTCTCTTTTTTCCCCCCTTTCGTAATTTTTTTCCTGGTACGTGTTCGCTTTTTTTCCCTATTAACTCCTTTCTTCCGTTGACTTACGATGTCGATGTGGACAGTAATTTACACCTTTTTTTTGCTACACGCTAGAGAATGGTAGCTATCATCATAGCCCACGGAAATACAGAAAAGTGATGAGTCCACGTCTAGTTGCGAATTGAAACTCAACTATGTTTTATTAGTTATATCATCAACATTCTGAAGATTTGGGGACAAGTTTAACATTGCTTTGAGACTTGAATCTTTTACAATTAAAATAAAATTGCCATCAAAAACCTGTATGTTGAATAAATGTTTTGCGACTAGCTTATAAGGTTTACCCTAATTTGAAAAATATTTTATATTGATACTAGCTGGTACACCCGTTCTTCTCACGGGTGAATTGAAAAATTAAACAAAACAGACTGAAAGATAAAGAAGTTTTTAATGAGTTGATTTTACTTGAATTGCAAATTAAACAAAAAAATTTTTTGCATATCTCAACGGAACAAAAAAAAACCATATTTGTTAAATTTTAAATCTGAAGGTCTAATGGATTTTTTTAAAACTTATAACGTCCCGTAAATTTCTTGTGGGTCGATTTTTCGAACATCTTCTTAAGCTGATCTCTGTTCAGCAAAATTAACAATACATTGTTACAAATTTGGTGTAGCGAACGCTTAAAATAGTGTAAACAATTTACATCTGGATATGTAATACGTTAATATTACTTTCTGTTGTATTTATTTTATGTTAAAATTATAATACTCACTAGCAAAGCCTTACATTATAATGGTGATTCAATGGAAACAAGGTGGAATATTGGTGATAGAGCGAAGTTGGCATCATTTTTGGCAACCATGTTGGCAACTTGGCGATTTAATGAATCGTGCAGAAGTTTATATGCTGTAGCGCCACCTGGTGAAGGCTGCAACAAAAAAGATAGCAGAAAAACCGTCTCCACAAAAAATACATATACAGCCAATTTTCATAGTAATCGCTAGAACGGTTTTGGAGTGAAGCGATTTTATATATACAAATATCTATACAAATAAATAAATTGAAGTGTCTGTTGTAATTTCAAATTAGCAGTTTTTTACTTAATGCACTAAAAGTATATACGGTACTCATAACAAAAAACCAATTTTTAAAATTTTTGTCTGTCTGTCTGTCTATCTGTTTGTCTGTCTGTCTGTCTGTTTGTTCCGGCTAATCTCGGAAACGGCTGGTGCGATTTTAAAAATTCTTTCACTAATGGAAAGCTACATTAACGGGGAGTAACATAGGCTATATTTTATTCCCGTATTCTTACGGGAACGGAAACTATACGGGTGAACGTGAAACTGAATGCCAAGATGAACGCCAAATTGAACGCCAAGCTGAGCTAATGAAGTCGTTGTTTTGGTTACTGGCGACCGATGCTCTTCATGAGACATAATAGTGTTACGCGCACATAATACGCTGAGACGTGCCATGTTTTTTTTTTTTTTATGATAGTTATCTCACTGTTCAGTTAAATAGAGCATCGGCTGTTTCGTATGCACTTTTAAAAATAATAAATGAAGGCTTCATAAGCAAAAAGCAATGCAAGAAACAAAAAATTGACAAGTTTTACGGTTAGTTTTAATCCTTTTTTTTATTTACATTTTTAGTCCCATTTAAACAATAGTTATTATTTGCTTAATATTTATATTGTAATCGAAGAATAATATTTTTCAAGGTATCTTTCATTTTTCTACCTCTCTGTTTTTCTTAATTCAAATTGTTCTTAATTTCTTAATTGTGAGTTTCTTTAATGTGGCGTTGCGGGGGCTCAAGTGGCGTTATAGATAATTATCCCCATTTTTAAACTATTAGACGTACAGTCTTGAAATTTGATAAGCAGATTCCTTTCGTAAAGTAGAGAACCGCTACAAAATGGGTTTCGCGAATATGAACTACTAAGTTTAATTTCGGGAGATTAAGAGGCGTAATTGATAAATATTTCCATTTTAAACTATTTGATCATCCTGCTTCAAAATTGGTAGGCATGTTCCTTTCATGGAATAGAGTTCCTCTAACAAAGAGTAAAACGAAAATTGACCCCCAAGGAGGGTTGCGAGCGGTCAAGAGGAGTTACAGAAAAAAATTCCTGTTTTTAATTGTTAGACCCATATACTTGAAATTTGTTAAGCATGTTTCTTTTGTTGAATAGGGATCCACTAAGAATGTATTTTAAGCAAATCAAGTTCTGGGGGGGGGTGCAGGGGATTACTGGGACGTATTGACAAAAAAAATTACTTTTTTCGAGCTACAAGGACTATAATAATGAAATTTGGTTTGCATTTTTCTTTTGTTGAGTTGAAATCCGCTAAGAGCGGTTATTTTGGAAAACGGCTCTCAACGGGATTACGGGGATATTGATAGTAAAACTTTTTTTTTCCTGTTAGATTTAGACTTGAAATTTGGCTTGCATGTTCAATTTACGGAGTAGAGATCCACCGAAAATTGGTTTTGCGGGAACCCACTTGGTTTTTGGGTTACGAAAGAGCAAACATCATTCTATGCTTCAATTTAGAGATTTTTAGAAAACACAAATTAGATGAGTTCTGCCCCTTTTTTTTTATCAACAGGCGACAGTTACAGGTATAAGTATGTTTTTCACTTCAATCGAATTCTTAATGCTAGGACTTAGATATCAATAATTTATACATATATATAAGCAGTAAAAATTTATAAAACATCATGAAATTCCCAGCGAAGCGGCGGGTAACAGCTAGTCCATTTATATATAGAGAGATTTCATAAGGGTCTATAAAACCAACATTTTTTATAACTAAGTTACCTTTCAATCACGTTTTGTGAAAATTCTAGCAGAGGTAAAGTTTTTTTTATTATTATTAAAAACATTTATAAATACCTGAGCACCACAAAATATCACACGGGGTTTGTAGACCCGGGGTTAGTAGGGCCACACATTACAAAGGAAGGGGAAATAAAGTTTAAATTTCTAAACTTTATTTCCCCTTCTTCTGTAATGTGGATGAAGGATTACAAATATTTACAGTAATCTATCAAAACTTTTCAATTTACAGAACTATCAACTGGAAATAAGTTGATTAAAATAAGGTCAATTTATATTAAGGATCTTGAGAGCCAGTCTTATGGTATTTCTTTCTCAGACAAACTTGCAACACAGAGTGAGCGCATATTCTATTTCTTAATTGCCAACAATATTATAATCGTAGAAAGATGACGGAACTAAATTAGAAACACAGTTGTGTGGAATACAATTCGCAATAGAAATACAACGGTTGTTTTTCGACACTTATGTAGCTTTTATAGCTTGTATGTCAAATTTGAGACTAATTATTGTACACCACAATGAGATTAATGTGAGACACTTTTCTTTCTTGATTTGAAAACTGTCTTAACCAACATGTAAAAGCTTGCAGCATCATAGCAATATTTAGTTTAATACTATTAGCCTTGATAAAAAATACTAAGCTGAGTGAATGGCGCTAAAGTTGTGTTTAAGTATTGTACTTTCCAACTACTTCTGAACCTACAATTGCCTCCCCTTCCAAGTCCATGGCTTATGTGTGTGCTACACATATTGTACGAATCAAAATTCTGAAATATAAGATATATGAATTTCTTTTCTAATTTTTCAAATTGAGAAATAGTTATCTTATTTTAAAGTCATCACATAATATTTAAAGGAAGGCAGTCTTAAGCAAAGTAATGACAGTTAGCTTTTTTTATTTTGAGAGCCCTGAACACAACTAAATATACCTAAAATAAAAATTAAACTATATGTATTTATACTTATGAAATTCTCTCTAGTTTTTGCATTTATCATTTATAATGTAAGATATAGGGAAACAATTTAATGTTTTGGAAGGATAGTGACTTTTGGGTAATTTTTTTCAAGAATCAGTGTTGAGGCGTATGACTTGATGAACATTTAGAAAGGAAGCATGAAAAATGATTTAGTTTTAGCACAGTTGAATGTGGATTTATTAGATATATATGTTCAATAAATAGGTGTAGCATTATACCTATAGTGAGGTCATAAGTTCTCATACAAAACTTTGAAATCGTCTGCTGTGCCAGAATAATAACAGACGATTTTAAATTTCGTCACTGGATATTGTTTGCAATATTTTTTTTTAGAAAAATGTAGTCTTTCGCGCATGTTCTACTGAAGTGAATCTCAACCAGTGCGCCACGGCACTTTTTGTGTGCCGTCAAAAATTTTTAAAATTATTAATTATACTCTGAAAAAAAAATAACATTCATTATCGAATCATTTCGGCCGTTTTATAGAAATAAACCATGGCATATTTGATTTTTTCTTTCGTGGATAGATCGAAGTGTATTACAGATAAGTAAAATTCTTTTAGCCTTTTTTTATTATTTGTGTGTTGCCAAATTTGGATATTGTTAAAAGTGTACACAACAAAAAAATAAGTTTATAATCGCTATTCAACTGAATCAGTCAGAGTTTTAATACAATAGAATGAGTGTTGAACAGGAGCATGCTGCATCAAAAAAAAACATCATTGTATCAAAAAGAAGAGAAAAAAATGAGCAGATTGGATATTTTAAGGCTCTTAAATTATTTTGTCATCAAAAGTTTTTATCCCTTTTATCGAACAATTAAGAGATCGTCTGAGATTAACAGAATTCCAGAACTCATGAGAAGTTGTCGTCCCCGCTGTGTGACGCTAGCTCTCGTCAATGCAATCAGGGAAAGGATTCGTCAAAATCCTTGCCGAAAGAAAATATTTTGTCAAACAAATGAACATGGCAAAAAAAATTGTCACATAATAAGCCAAGATCTCAGATTAAGAGGTTATTGGAAAATAACGTGCGTATTTTTCAACTGAAGAGTCTCCCGAGTATGTATATATAAATGTTTTGTATTTTAAAAATATGTGTGTATATGTTACCGTTAAAGTGTAAAACCCATTATTTCATGGAATAACTAAGTATTTGATGAAATAACTGAACAAGTCAGATTAAGTATATGAAATTATTGAATTATACGATTTAACTAGGTATTCTATAGAATAACGATTACTTGATCGTTAAAGTATGAAATACAGCATCATTCGAAAGTTCTTTGAACCCCTTCTAGCTGCTTTTAATCAATCAGCTTTTCAATGACGCGTGTGTGTACGCTCCATTCGGTTGCTCTCAAACGCAGAATTTAGGCGGAGTACATATGTTAGTGTTTTAAGTTTTGGATTATTAACAAATATCTTTTGCAGCCTGTTTTCAAGTAATGACTTCTGCAGGAATGGAAGACTAACCTGTAAATAAGAAAGATTCAATGCGAGAGATTTGAATCTTTATTAAATAAGCGTGGAACAAAGAGCTGCACTTACTCGTGAAAAATTAACGTTGATAGCAGAAGTAAAAAGGGCTAAAACATCACAGAAAAATGTACTACTTAAATATTGGTTACTCCAGCATTGTGATATCCTTGAAATTCAAGGAGTGAAACGTTAATTGTGCCAATAACATATGCAAAACATATAATTTATTTGCCTTTCTTTTAAACTAATATTAGCAATTAGGAGCAATAAGTTATATCATCTCCTCTGGGCCTTTCCTTATTAGTTATCAATAAATCATCCGCAATAGGGATAAAATGTGTTTTTATCGAGAGGTTTCAGCTATTATGTTCAATTAATTTATAAAATATCTTGGAAGTTGTTTATTTTTCACTTTAACGGTCTATCATTAGGTATTTCATGGAATAACTAGGTATAATTTTTCGTCTATTATATACTTTAACTGACTTGTCTAGTTATTTCATGAAATACCTAGTTTTTCTATGAAAAAACTTAATTATATACTTTAACGGTGACATGAACATTCTCACTTCCTTTTAAGGTATCCGAACACGGTGAAAATAACCAAATTCAGTCAAGACAGATATTTTTGTTTATTAATTTACTGAATAGAGCTATCTTTTGACTCTACGAAACATACTTTGTTTTGCTTCTACACTACCTAGAGGCCATGTTACAATCAATTTTATAAAGTTAGAAAAACCGGAAGTGGGTTTTTGATCTACCAGAAGTGGGCATTTAAATTGCTCAAAATCTATCAGGCGAGTCTGATAACTCAAAATATTACGAATGTATTTCTATAAAACCTTTTGAACCTGATATTTATGATATTTCTAGAAAATGTACTAAAATATTTCTTATTGTATGAATACTTTTTGAGTTATGGCTTGTTATTTAAATAACGATATCATAAAAAGTGTAACATTTCTTATAATTTTTACTCAATCAGCTCTAAAATTTTCAAATTTTCATAAAAAATTAAAATTTTAGTACATTTTCTAGATAAATGCATTTAATTTTTTTTAGTAATCCTTTTACTAATACATGTTTATTAACTTTTTCTCTAACTGCTTTGAAGTTTTACAAAAATATTGCTAAAATTTCACTTATAATTGTGATTTTTTGTAAAATTCAGGTAATTTATTTTACATATTGATAGTTAAATAGTAATATAATTTGGTATTGAGTCCTAAAAGAGCATTTATAATGTTTTAGAATGCTATTTTGTTAAAAAAGTACTCTGAACGTGTTCGGATACCTAAAATAAAAAAATATTCCATTAGATATTTTTTTTAAATAAAGAACTAGAACAGACCCCCATTGTATGAATTATACAAAGGTTCATACTCAGTACTCAAATTGCAGAACTGTAATTTACCTGTATTATGCAATTCTAATACTCCATTTGGTTTGAAGGATAACTGTCCAGTATGTAAATTTTTAAACCAATCTTTCCCGTACACTTTCTTCACTTATTCTCTCTCTCTCTCTTTTTTTGTGCAAAATTTGTTCATAGTGCTATGGAAAAATTCAATTTTTTCCGACCCATTTTTACTAACTATATCTTAGGTCTAAATAAGTTTATTATTGTGTAATGAAAAGCTATTTTTATATGTGTAATTAAAGTTTCATCTTCTTGTGTATAGTTATTGTTTTATCTTAAAATAGTGCAAAAATTTATATCTGTTTGTTTAATGCGTTAATAATACTTTTATATTATTTTATGATTAAAATTGTAATATTCGTAGGCAACGCCGTCCTTTACATTATAATGGCGTTTCAGTGGATACTTGGCGAAATATTGGTGATACAGCCAAAATGGCATCATTTTTGGTGACCAAATTTCGCGATTTAGCGAATAGATTGATACAATTTTTGGCGCCTTGACGACCATATGGATGTATATGGAAATTACTGGAGAAATTTTAACACCACGATCTATGGTGTAAGCGTATTTTTCGAGAAAGCGCTTGAAGGTAGTGGGGAATCCCACTATGTAGAGAGAGATAAATAAAAATATGAGTAATATTTTAAAGTAAGGTCAGGGCATTTATAATAATTGCTAAAAAACTTTGCCTCTTTAATCTCTGTCAGGGGTCAAAGTCAAAGTCTTTTATCTCTCTCAGCTCTTGTTTTATTTGAATATTCCTTTCATTTTGCACCATCAAATTATATTTCCTCTTTTTCCTACATACGACGTCTACACTTTCATATTCATCACGGCTCATTTCTTCAAATTACATTCGATCACCAAATAGATTTGATCATGAATAGAGGCAAAAAAGAAATTATCAGCACTAACATGTGGGTGTTTTAATTATGAATTACAACATGAAGTGGAGTTCAAATTCACTCGAGTAAATAAATTATAAATCGATGCTGAAGAATCTAGAGTTCAGAGTTTCTTAGTAATTTTCTCTGCATTAAATTATAAATTAATAAAGGAATTTTCCCCCCTAGCTTTGGATTATAAGACACTAATTTACATTTAGATATTGAAAAAAAGGATTTTGACTTATTTAATTAGATATTTTTTCTGAATTAAAATCTAATGGGAGAGAAAGAATGTGATTTCTATGAATGAATGAATAATATTCGGTATAGAGCAGCAAATGGATCGTTTAACATTGTATTTCAATTCATTTAAATCATTGATAATTAAATACGTGTTATCAATTGAGTGAATCATTTGGCAGGCATCTGATATTAAATATAATTTGAATTAATGATAAATTGCATTTTCAAACTGCTTTAATTCAGAATCGTTAAGATCAGATTTTTGTTTTTATATGGATTATTTAAATTTTATTCAATTAGATTTCTTTAAGGTGTCCGAAAACGTTCGGAACCGTCAGTAATGTCCTGAGGAATGGAAGGTCATATTAACCACTTCCAAGTTTCGTTCAACATTTGAAGTTGGAGGAGATAAAATAAATGAGGATCAATAACGTCTCAGATATGCGTGGCCAGCGATGAATCAGGAACTTTATAAGTCAAAAGAGCAACTAGGCATGCTTCAGGGTTTATTTGCTAATAATAGACTGTATTCATGGAGCCTTTAAGCTGGACATCATTTGCTTGATTTGCCCCAGGCTCAAACGAAGGATGAACTTTAAAGCTGGTGGAGCTATGGATTGCCAATCCTCAATACAGTTAACTCATAGGGTTGCTGCTTGCGCATTGTCCAGCTGGAAATAATCATTTTTCTGGTTCAACACGAGGATTGCATAACCTCATAAAAGTTTCATCTGAAAGTCAACGTACCTCTGATGTTTATCACACACACACACACACACAAATGGCCTGCAGTCAAGTATAATGCCCTCCAACGCATTATTTTGCATTTATAACCGGTAAGACGTTCATCAATGTTACTTGACTATGTTTTAATGGTACTTGTGGACACTATAATTCAATGACGATCATAAAAAAGGACCAAGTCTTACAGCTAAACACCACATAGTGTCATTCAGCCAATTGTGACACCATCGCAATTTTTCACAACGATAAATTGACTTCAGTGACGTATTCGATCCGCTTTCAGACAATCGCTGTGAATTCATTTCACACCATGGGGCATTCAAAGTTTCTCACCACCATCTCTTTACGAATGTGTTGACCCATACTTTGTATTGTACTGGCGTTTGGTGAGAGTTTCTATGACGATTCATATTGTCATCTATTTATTTGGTCTAAATGCTATGCTCATTGAACATATCAACGAGTGTTGTGAAAAAATACAATGGCAAGGTCAAACAGTGATATGTAAGCTTGTAATTTGTCTCACAAGTAAAATTGTCTGATTTAGATGATTAGATTAGAGATGTTCTCGTTACAAAATTTGAATGCTTGAATGAATTTGAGTTTATGTAGGTGGCAGCATAATTTGGTTTGTTTTTACCCCAATTTTGAGGGATATGTGTGGATAGACTTGCGACTCAACGAATTTTTAGAGTACCCCGTCCTCAAGTAGAACAGGCATTTGCAGATATCCATGTCCATTAACCAGTATAAGTATGAGTAGCTCATTGTAAATGTAGCATTCACAATGGAAAATTACTCTTTGAGAGTAACTACATATACTAATTAAAGTATCCATTAATATCGATATACGCATTCTTCAAACAATTAGCAATTGCATAAAATTTTTAAAAAATGAATTTGTTTTTAGAATAAAATTTCTCATTGTTATTCATTATTTTTGTATGAAAAATATTATCTTTAATATCATGTACTTCATAATAATATATCAAATACACTGAATTTTTTAACAAGAATAGAAAAATAATTTTCCAGTTTGTAGCTTTATATAACCAATAACGGAATAAGAATGAAAAAAGTCTTTCAGATATTAGCTGATGTTGAGGATATTATTGCAAGAAAGAAAATCTGCCGTGGAATCTTTGTTATGGTTATGAATATTGTTCCTGAAAGGCAAAATCTAGTACTGAGATGGGAAATCTGATTTTCTTTCCTAATTACCTGAGGTATTTTCTTAAGCTAAGCAATATCTGCCGCGAAATGATCTATAAAAACTCTGTTGGTAAAAGTAAGAGTGCTTTTTTTACTATCATTGTTCAGAAAAAAACACTTTTGTAGTAGATGATGAAAGTGTCTTTGCATTATGAAACACCGTGCGATGTCTCGAACTGAGGATTTTCTTTAAAAATATTACCGATGATAATGAGGGTGGAAACAAATGAACTATATTTTCGTAGTGATATTTGATCTTTTTCTTTATTTTTTGTTTTGTTGTTTTAGTATATTTCTGCTCTAGATTTTAATATTACGATATAATTCTTGAAGTTTTTTTGCGTATGGCAACAGCAAAATTAGTACAATTTTCTAGCCCTTTTTTGTGTGTTTGCTTCTTCAATTTATTCAATTTTAAAAACCCTCTTAATGCCTGGTCATACAATTTTGATGGTGAGGGCTTACACTATTTATGGTTCTTAAAAATATTAGCGTTATTCCTAGTCAAGACATTGTCATCTTCATAGATTTTCAGGCTGCTATTAAAACAATTTCTGACTACAATATACACTCACCAGAACTTCAATTCAAATGTAAACAATTTATAAACTCATTTCGTAGCACTGGCAGGGATGTCGTATTTCAATGAATCTCTTTCCATTGCGGAATTCATGTAAATAAACAAGCCGACAAACATGTCAAAGAGGCGTCAACGCTGCATACACCTGTTTACCAATTTCTCTTAGAAATATCGAGGAACTTATCAGTGATAAGAAGAAATTCAGTAGCCTTTCTATTCCAATAATATCCTACTTATGACTAAAATATATAATATTACACATTTAAATTTATTTGTGGCAAAAGCTATTTCAAATTTGCAAGTAAAAAAATGGGGCTTTAGAAAAAATTAAATTAGAAACTATATTTTCTATTAGTAATAGGTATATTTTTCAAGACTTAACTCTTGTTTTTACCATGTATTATGTACACTCTTATTTCTCTAGAGTGGGTGGGTGAGGTATCAAAATATTCTCTAGAAAAGGGGCGGTATCGAAATATTCACTAGAAAAGGGGCGGTATCGAAATATTTAATAGTAAAGGGGGCTCCAGTTCAAAAAAGGTTGGGAACCTATGCTCTACATGATAAAGAAACCAGAATTTAGCATTAATGTTAAAGTACTTTAATATCTGAAAAATCATTCTAAATTCGGGTACTATTCTTTAACATTAACGGAAGCCTTAAATCTTCGCTCAAGTTAAGTAATGAGGACGAAACAGTCTATGGTATATAACTAAAAATGTTTCCACTATATATCGTTTATAGCAGCTTTTCTCAAACTGTGGGCGCAAGTATATTAAAAAGTCGAAAACAAAAATTATTTTTAAAAACTTATTAATTTATTGAAAGTAAACAAACACAGTACAATCTGGTCTAATAAAAATAAAATACACATTTACACTGATATAATACACTTCATACTGCGAAATGCATTTTATAGTTAATTTAAAAATACTAAATTATGAACAAAATTAATAATTACCTATGACCTTATGGGCTAGTCATATATAAAATTATATACTAAAATAAACACTTATCTTGATAATTTGTCCTGTTTATAATTGTTCTCTTAAATGCTGAATTAAAGATAGGCGATTAACTCTCCTAAGCCCCCATTTTCCCCAAAGGCACACGTCTGTAATGTATTGGGGGGGGGGAGAAGAGGAGTAAAGAAGAAAACCCTCTGAAATAAGTAAATCCTTATCAAACACACACTGTAAAGGTAATTTTATTGCATTCCAAATTCTTCTGAATAATTTCTGGATAGCAAGCACAAAAAATATCTTACTTCGGAAAGACGTATATATACGTCCGGGAAAGTTAACGGTTTGGCTGAGTAAGATGGTTATATACGCTATACGCCAATGGCAAGTGGTCAAAGTCGTATTGCAGCTCTATTGTCAAGGTGTATTATTGATGTCAATATACTGTTATTGTAGGGAGGGGGGAGGTGGCGCGATGAAAATCATGATTGAATATTGGGTCCCAAATATGGAATGCTTGAGAAGCAGTGGTTTATAGGAATAAATATATGATTTACATAAGCGTTAATTAAACTTGTTTGAGATTGCTTTTACTTTTTTTAGATGAAGTAAGATTTCAAGCAATTACCTCACATAGACAGAAATTAAACTGACTATTCTGACTTTTGAATTTTTATGTGAAATCTTTAAATTGAATGCCTTTCAAAGTATCTTGCACTTACTTTTTTATCAATGATTTGTTTAAGTTTAACAATAAATTGAAAAAAAATCAAACAATTCATTTTTAAAACACAAACTTGTACAACTGGTATTATACAATAAATTATAAAATATAAATGCGTTAATGCATGCATAATAAAAAGAAATAAAATTTTCTATAATTACACTAAATCATACCAAAAAATGAGCATTTTTTAAAGAGAGTATACCATTATTTTTTATTATTTATAAGTTAATTGGAAAAATAAATAACCAAATACACATTCAAAATATAATAGAAACAATCCAATGATCTTATATCATTATTCCTTTAAAGTTAGTTTTTAACCATTTCTATTTAATGTGATAGGAAATGGCATTAGTCAAATTCATAATTTAGTATCAATTTCTTTTAATACTAAAACCTTTTCTTTTATTTTTATTGAGAAAATTATCCATATTTTCGGATTACATCTCGTGATTAAAAAAGTTCCACCAATTGCAACAAAATGAAATTATTAATGCTTTAGCGAAGATGTTTTAAATATGGATATTAAAAAATCAAATAGTATTCGAAAACCCATTCTGGTAAAATGAATTCCAAATCAAAATTTGATTAAAGAGGGTTTTGATTATTTTTTATAGATTTTATCTCATTATTACTTATAAATTAATTAGGAACATTTTATTGCTTTAGAAAATGAACGTTCATTTTCTTTCAGAATTTAATTAAGTGAATTTAATTAGAATTTAGTGAATTTAATTCTCCTTAAAACTACAATTCAAATAAAAGAAGAAACCGACATTGGAGAAGTGGTTAGCGATACCAGATATTCAAAGAGTTCTAGCAATTTTTAGTTAATTAAATCAGTTTATATTTTTTACTGTTAAATACTGATAATTAATTAAAATCTGGTTTTAGGCAGTGGATTGAAAAATAGAAAAATATTTTAAAATTGGAGTTGATATAAAAGTATTATAATAGTTTAATAATCATGTTACGAATAAACGTCCTAATATAATTGGATTATAATTTTATAACTATTTGATTTAATAAGTAATAGTTTGCATATGATTAAAATAAGAAATATAAATTAATTTGAGGTTTGTTTTCAAAACATGTGTGTGGGCGTGTGTCTATATACATACAGGGTGGTGCCAAATTCAACCGGAAAAGTCAGAGGGGTGATAGTAGGCAGCATGAAGACGAGAAAACACCATAGAACATACGAACGCAAAACAGGTTTTGTGGGAGTAATTCGCAAAAACAGTTATGAAGTTTGTGAGGTCGTGTGGAGTGTGGTCAATAAGAAGTTGTATTGATGGTTGGTCTGTCCCAATCATCAGTGTACCAGAGTTAGAAGGAATTTTGGCCATAGTCAAATAAAACACAATTTATTTACAAGTCTCAGCAACCTAATTAACTTAAACAACCCAAAATAAGGAAATGCACCGTAAACTAATTAAGGAAGCAAGAGCCAGGAAGAATATATAAGTAAATTTAGTCATAAATTTAATAACTTACTTTAAACCAACGCTAATCCGATTCAATTATCTAATTGACAAATCGTCAATCATAAATATTAAGCAGGTAATCTACTGAACACTTTCGTTCAGCTTTCTATTACCTTACGTTAATCATCAAATCCATAATTTAGCTTCTAACCTCTCTCTGTCGAACCCGAGAGCTAATACTTAAATACACGACATAATTTACATAGACCGTGACTTCTTCTTCGGGAGGAAGTTTTCAATTGAATAATATTGGTTGTTGTTTCTTATACCAGATGGTGTAGATCAGCTACACCAACTCCATAAAACCAAAAATCTCCAAAAAACCCAGAAATAAGATAGGATTTCTATAACCTCGTCATACGAAAAACTCAAGCAATTCAGAATATGACTGGGAGAGGCCTGAACAGCCTCGCACCTATGACATTCCGGGAAGACTTTCCGGCCCTGTTGAAAAGTCAGAGACTTGATATGGCCACTAAAAAGCGTGACAGAGCCGTCTGCTGATATCTAGGAATATTAAGTTGGTGACACCAACTAGGTTTTTCACAAAATACCAAGGGTGAGCAGGGGGTATTCTCCAAATTGCATTCAATTCTAACCTTTTAATAGAGGAGAGTTCAGCAAAAGTTATACAAGTGTCACTCATCAAAGTGTCGGCAGTGGCAGACTTGGCCAAACTATCGGCTATCTCGTTACCATTCAAACCAATATGAGAGGGACCCATTGAAAATATATACAGTGTCTAGAAGAAAGTCGAACCAGAACATCCAGAATATTTAGGCTTGTCATATCCCCAACAGTTGTCCAACGAGAAAGGTGCTGTATAGAAGCACGGCTGTCTGTTAAAATCCAAATGTCCCTGAAGACAAGGTCAGAAGCTGTTTCATAAATTGCAATCCCCTATAAATTGCATTAAGTTCAGATCTAAAAACAGAACAGTAGTTAATATTCCTAATCTTGATGTCAAATGTAGTATCAGGTGTCTCAATGTGCACTCCGCTTCCAGAAATACCACCGTCGCCCATGCTGCCATCAGTATAGATTTTTAATGCCGTATGAGGGATGCCATCAATTGTCTCTAGAGCAACCTGTCTAGTAAATTCTGGTACATCAGACCTTTTACACACCCTGGTCATTAGCTCAGTCTGGAAATGTATGCGATCAAAGTCGAACTTAAAATGGGAAAATGGCTTTAAGGAGTGAGGTTCAACATTACCAGAAAACAGACCCATATCAACTGCCAAAGAAAAAGGGCTTTGAATAATATTTAAAGAAAGAATTTCCCCAAAGTATTATTAGGAGAAACGCAGATAGACCCATTACAAGGTAATGAATACATTTATTAGATTAGAATGTTTACAATACGAACAATACATTCCAACTCGACGTCTAAAATGCAATACATGATTCTCACAGGAATTGTTGGAAGTTGTGGCTGCGTAAGTCATGGCACAGCCAACGCGGATGGACGCAGAATTGTTGGACGGTTTCAAACAAATTTGGTGTGCAGGCGATGTCAGCTGAAGCAATGAAGATCCTTGCCTTGAGATCCTCCTCTGTAGCCACATACGTTTCATATACAAGCAATGTTAGGTAGCCCAGAAGATGAAATCCAAGGGATTAAAGTCTGGGAAGCATGGAGGCCAAGCAAGAGGTCCACCGTCCAATTTACCTCCCGATATATGCAGCATGGAGTTGATTCATACTGCAGTCACAAAATGTGCTGAGGCACCACCATACATGAGCCACACGTTGTAGTGTGCTGTGATCGGTCCTGCCGGCAGCAACTCTGGGAGAAGTGGGAAATTTGCATACGTGCTGGTTTCTTCAAATCTACCATGGCACCTCAAATCCTCACAATCGTTTGGTCCCTTCTCTCCTGTAACTCATCGTCCTTTCGATGGCTACTATTATCGCGATTTTTATCGAACTTAACTCTAAAAAATGAACTGAGTAGATAACGAAGAGTTGAGCAGAAATGATAATTAACTTCATATAAAATAATAAATAATTACAAAAATAAAGCATTTCAACAAAAACATGAGGTTAAAAAAATCGTGTAATTTTAAATTCATTAAAAACACTTCACATAAATTTCTTAGCTAAAGAAAGAAAAATGGATAGTATTTTTAAATCATTATTCGAACTTAGAAAATGTATATGTAATGAAGGTATTTATGATGGTTATTTTATGTTCCAAAACCCTGCAAGGGAGGTAAAAGCATTTGTTTTTGTCCTTGATTTTAAAGAGCTCGGATATAACAGGAAAAATTAAGCTGTTTGCCTGGGTACTTATATTAGATGTTTGTAATTAATTTTTTTCTACACTATAATTCATTGCGTAATTTTCAATTTTTGAAAAAAATATTTTGTCAGGGAAATAGATAAAAATGAATTGGTGCATCCTTATTTTAATATTTAATCCCTTCCCAGAATATCCCTAGCTGATCTCGGGCAGGCGAAACGAACAATGCTGATCATCCCGAGAGTAGCACGGCCATTGTGAAAATTTACACTGTGAAGTCGGTCTTCACCGAATTACTTCACATGTGCTTTTTATGGTTTCGAATAAATAAAAAATGTCACACGGTGGAATTTTCTGCAAAAAGAGTACGTTCTTTGGCAGAGCATCTCCCCCTTTCCCTTTACGCTTGTCTCAAAGACACTTCGTTGACTACATTTCTCCAACAGAGATGAAAATTAATCTAAAACGATGGTTTATTATTCGTTACTCAAAGAGAAACAATTAAGGGAAGAATTTGAAAAGAGAAACAAGATTCTACTGTCCAGATTGCAATGTTGGGTTATGTGCAGGACCGTGCTTTCGAATTAATCATTTATGGTCAAATTTTAATTAATAATTTTGTAATCATTAACGTAAATGTAAAAAAAATGTGAATAAATTTTATAATTAAAGATAAAAGCTGGCATTTTAAGCATTATATTTATAACTGATATATGTGAAAAAATGTGAAGGGACTCCAAAACTTTACAAATGAATTATTCATTTATTTAAGCCTCTTTTAAAATTTTAAGGAACTAAACAAGAAACGAAAAATATCCTTTGCAAAAACTAAAATTTCTCATATTCACTCAGCAATTTTACTGTATTAACTTTGAAAAATGTTCCTCAACATTTAAATCGCTTTTTTACTGTTCCAAAGTTTTCAAGAACTGTGGAATAGTAATTCTTTTCAAACACACTCACATATTCATTCTTTTTCATTGACTTCGCAAATATCCTGTCTGATATTGATAATGCTATTACTAGATTATTACAAGAAAAAGTGTCATACAGCCCCAGATGTTGGAAACGGTTTTCGGTTATTGATGCTTTTCGTGGAGAAATGTTCTCGCGAAGGCTGCAATATTTCTGTCTTTATTAAATATCTAGTTCCTGAGCTAGGTATGTTTCTGTGAGCATATTTTCAAAAAAAAATATGGTGAAAATAGCAAAAAAGAGCATTTTTACTGATGTTAGAAGCGAAACAATCTTGTTGAAAATAATAAAAGTTTTCAGGAAACCCTTTATATATATAAACCTTTTTAGCAGATAATTTTAGGTATATACTGTTAATGATAATGGACAGAGAGACAATGGAAATAAATGACCATAGACTGAAAATTCTTTGTTATATTAATATTCATTAATATTTATACGAAGTTACCTTACATTTACCTTTTCTCTCCTCCCCCCCCCCTCCTATTTTTATTGAAAAATTTTAACAAAGAAGAAAGACGTAAAATATTCTTGGGCTTGTTTAGTTAACACTCAATAAAAAGTTATATATTAAGTTTTCTTTGTAAACGTTAATAAGGAATGGAATATATTTTTAAATTGAATGTGATGATTCTAGAACATTGCTTCTCAAACTTTCAATGTGTGTGACCCAGTTTTCGATTGTTATTTTCATCACGCCCCCCTCATCTCTTAAACAATAGCAATGTATTGCATGCAATAATAATGTACTTTGCCGCTAAATCTACGAAACGACCTTAATTATAAATCATCCAGATAAATATTGAAATTCGTAAATGTTATTTTTAATTAATATATATTTTAAGTAAGTTATTTTCAAGTAAAAGTATAAGCATCATATTACTTTCATTTTCTAATTTTTAAATTGGAGTAGATTGCTAAATAATATTTAAGTAAAGAAGATACCAAGAATACCAAGTACATTGGTAACCTTGAAACAGAAATGCTTTCAACTGCCGAAGGAGAAATCTTCATAGATTTTACGACATTTTGAAAAGTAATTTAGTAATAAATCCCTGTTCGAAATTTGAGCTTGTGTAGATGATGAATTTTCTCCATTGAAAATAAAAATATTTCGTATACTATTATCATTCACAATTCTAGTGCTTGTTAAACTTGTTCTTAATTTAGTATTGATTAAATTATCAAATATATTTTCAGTTCTGATGCATTAATAAGTTATTATATCAGAGTAAATATGCATTTTCAAAATATATTTTGTTTTGCTTCATTTCAGTAAATTAATATTTTTATGTACTCTTTTATTTTAGATTTTTCGATGTTTTCGTGCCCCCTTATTCTACGATTATTACGCTGTGAAGTTATTTAAACTTAAAGCGTATAAAGAAATTTGTTGACTAAATTCCTCGAGAATTATTGCTAACCTAAAAAAAATCTCACAGAACTCATTACATTTCCAAACGTAATTTAAATTTGATTTTCTCAAAAATAAAATTTCTTATAAGACGTTCAGAATGAAAGTCTCGCCATTATTTCCATACAGAACTTTTAGTGCCAAATAACTACAGCATGATATTGTAAACATTACACCTTGCACTATTTTTTAACATAGTCACTATTGACATTGAGACATTTATCGTCAAGTGCAATTAGTTTTAATAGATCGCTTTGTTAAAATTTAGTACTCTGCGATCCAAGAAATTGTTTTTCTTCTTCGCAGTATTGTTATGATATTTTCTTCAGTGGTGAACTTAGATGCTTCCTTGTCTCATTCACCACTTCAAGGTTCATTTTATTTCTGGATTATAGATAAAAAAAATGCTAAAATTTTTATGCTTATTTTCAAACATATACATATCTTTTTAACATTACAATTTTCTAATACCATTTGCATACAAAATTTCCTGAAAATTAATGCAAGAAATTTATTTAAATATATAAGTTATTTACCTGTAAAGTTGGCCTTTTGTATGGCAGAAATCATTAGACTTTCGAGTCAATACACACCAACTTTAAATATAAAGCTTAGACCTAGCTTTTATCTTGAATCTCTATTTTTATTTGCATCTTTTGCATTTACATAAATGATTAAGTGTTCATTTGGGACTACCAGAATCGACAATTTTTCTTTTAATACAATTTTCTAAATTTCATTTAATATTCTTAAGTCCAAAACAGAGCATATTATGTACTATCACAATTTTTTTTAATAAATACTAACCTCAAATTGTACTTTGATTGATTAGAAAAACTGAGACTGTGTGTGAGAAAAACTTGATAAATCAATGCATTTATACTAAATAATTGTTTTCTGTGTTTGTTCTTAGAGTCAATAAACTTTAAATTAACTTTTTCTTTTACAGCAGAAAAATTCTTATAGCAACTTCATAATTATTCGGAGTCTTGACCTCATTAGGTTTTCTTTTCAGAGAAACAAAATATTTCAGTAATTTTTTTTCTTCAAATTAAAAATTTTTAAGGTATGCAAGCTTATAAATATTATTTGTAAAGAGTTTGAATCATTGAAAATAAATTTTAAAAATTGTTATACAATTAGATTTGAATGTGTATGCTAGTAAAATTGGTCATTTGCTATGTAAGAAAATACATGAGCCAGTTAAGCATAGATGATTTTATAAGAAAAGAGTTATTTCTTTTACTTTTATAATAAGAATGTAAAACAGAATATTTATATGCTTATTTGTTTATGATAAAATCTAATCATGCTGGCTTTCATATATTTATTGCATGCACAATTTATAACATTTTAATATTGTATAATATATGTTCACTAAATTCTATAATTGAAAAAAGTTAAGGGACTCAGTAAGGTGGTTTTCAGATTCGTTTGGTATATCTTAAGAAAAATATGCTAAAATTAAGAAAAGAAAAAAATTATTACTACTAAAATCGGAAAAAATTGGTAAAAATGTACAAAAAATTACATAAGCGGAACCTATTCTGTACAAAATGTTTATTAACAAATTTTCAATTTTGATGTGTTGCTTTGCTATTCAATTTTGAAATGACCTTCAGGATAAGAGATATTTTAATTTTTACAAAAACTAGAGCACTTTATCTTAGATATTATATGAAATTGCTTAAGAAACAGTGATAATATTCACTGTTTATTCTGATATATTTAACTGATATATTCACATAAGGAACTGTAAATTTTGTAATAAAAGAGTGATTGATAAATCTGAAGGTTGAAACACATCTACTATTATACAAAACATACACAAAAACATCAGTTAGTTATTTTCAAAACTTTTTAAACAATCTCTAGCCAATTTAAACAATTTTTAGCAATCTCTGTGCATTTTAGTGAAAAGCGTTTTAAAGTACGATATCCTGCTTAAAGTAAAGACGTCTGCTTTTACTAGAACACTTGTATCTTTTGTTCTAATGAAAGAAGAATAGTCAACTTGGTATTTTTTTAAGCTAATAAGATGGTCTATAAAATAAAATGATAAAAAAATTGTCAATTTTTGGCAAAATTCACAATTTTAGGGTCATTTGATATCTTAAAATATTAAACTAATAAATATGATTTTTATTTATATTTTCCATTTATTCTATTTCTTAAAATTGTTTTTGAATCACACAATTCTGCAGCACTTAAATTAAATTTTGAGTACGATATCTAAATAAATTGTTCGAAAGTATTCTAACAATAAATAAGTAATTAATTTCTTCATTTTTATTGAAAATAAATATTTCTGCTTATTAACCACTAATTTTTAATTTGCATTAGAAATTTGTTGAGTAACATGAACAAATACTAAAAGGGAAAAATATTTCCAAGATCAATATTAATGAATTGAATGCTTCATCTTCTTATAATGAAAGCTCGGAATGAAATAAAATCTTGGTCATATTACGGAAGTGGAGAAAGATTTCCAATCGTCTGGTTGTCATGACAACCAAAATTGCGACAGATATGAGACCAGAAGAGTTTTTGTACACACTTTCCGCAAATTCCTATGCCGGAAAAAGAGATTTGGTAGAAAAGAAAAATAGAGTTGGTAAATACCAACCTGTAGGTTTTGTAGACCTGTAGATGTTGTTAAAAGCCATCGCTATTTCGAATGTGGAAATAGCGTTTCAACATGAAAAAATATTGATGTTTAAACTTTTTTGTATATTTACGTCTAAATTGATTTCAACAAGTCTGCTTCACTTTCATCTAAACTTATGAAAGATATTTTACTTTCTGTTTTTTTTAATTCGTAAATCATTAAAAACTATTAAAAATGAATGAATATTGTGTATTGAAGGAATAATTATAACAGAAATAGCACTTGTATTTGATAGCTACGAAATAAACTTTTAAATGCATTTTTTCCTTTTTTAAAAAAAGGTTTAATTATTTTGCAACTTTGGAAGCGTATTAAAATATTTTACAGGCAATGACAATATTAAACAATTCTATTAATAATAATATAATTATTTTGAAAAATTTTCTTAAGAAATTATTATACCCTGCCTTCTAAAATTTAATTATTATATTAATATAGTATAGTAAAAAAAGAAATCACATTCTCAGAAATTAGGCCATCTCTGATGGGTTTCAAGCCAATGACCTTAGGATTAGAAGTCCGACGCGGTATCCAGTGCCTTAAAAGGACACAGTGCACGATTTTCATATCTATGTATGCTGTTGGGCTATTATTTTTATTACTATTTATTCGTTTTTTAGTTTAATTAATAAATTAATATTTGAAAAACTGTATTAACATCAAGTGTCATCCACTACAAGTTTAAAAAATTGTATTTGAACTTGAATGGATGAATAAAGAAAGTATTTTATTAACGATTGAAAATTTTAACAAGATATATATATATATATATATATATGTGTGTGTGTATGTGTGTTTGTGTGTGTATTGGGCGAGAGTGAACTAGTAGTAGGAATGGAAAAAGATTTTTAAAAAAAGGAAGGACTTTTTATTTAAAAATGTATGATCTTCTAATCTTTATTTTTAAAGATATTTTTTTTTCTAGATGCGAAACTTTTTGTCTTTTATAATTCCTCGTAGAGTCACTGAAGTAACTCCTTCTGCTTTAAAGCTCTATCGCAGCTTCTTTTTTTTCAAAGAAATCACGTATTTTGATGTTTCTAAAATTCTGGAGACATATTAAAAAAAAATTTTTTTACTACTTGACTAGCTTCCAAATGAGGATGATATTTTTTTGAGTATTATTTCTTTCACAACCACACGAAAATCGTGTGATATTTATTAAGAAAAATTTTTTACTCAAGATTTATACCTCCTCCCTTCTCCTACAAAAAAAACTGAAATAAAACATAAATTTTAATTTCGTAAATATTTTATGAAGTGCATTTATAGTACAATTTTTTATGCATTCATAATCATTTAATAGCCGGTATATTGTTTGTTCAATTTCAAAACAAGAAATTTCGTATTATATCACGACAACAACAAATTTATCAAAAATTTTGTGATAAAGGCAAAAACAAAGCCAAATGTATAGTAAACACATTATTTTGGGTTATATTTTATTATCAAAATTGAAAAATGTTCACAAAATACCAAGTGTTCAATGCATAATTTTATCTCAATTTTCCAAATAAATTGATAAAATTTTGGTCTTATGATTTTTAGCTGTAAAAATCTTTCAGTACATTTAGAAACTTAGGTTTAAATCCTTTTTATGTAATTTATTTATTATTTTAAAAATTTGAAATTTTAATAATTTGTTAACTAATTTTTAAATAGCTTTTTAATAATGCTTTTAAAACACACAAGCACGCTTCATAGGGAGGTTCAGCTGCAATCCCCGAAAAAACAGAACGATTGGAGATATACATAGAGAGAGTGAGGAGAGCGACAAAAGAGACCGAAAGAAAAGATAAGTACCTAAAAGACAAACTTTCACCACTCGGCAACGACTCAAGTTTAATTGTTTAACTTAGTATAGTGTTTATGTGTAATAGTGTAGTTACATTTTCTTTTTTAATGTTAGAATAAAGAAATTTGTTTGTAAGCTCTTGGTCTTTACAATCTAACGAATGACACTGAAACACAACACGTAAACACAGGCATACACACACAAATATATAATAATTTTTTAATTATTAAACATGAGCGAGCTTTTTAAAAAAAATCATTTTTTTATGATTGCAATGTAGATAACTTTTTTCATGACTCGACTTTCTAGAAAGTTTTAAAAAGTCTTTTGGTTCCAAGTACATTAATTGTGAATTTTGTTGGTTTTTACATGTATGCATGATCTTTATTTTGCATAAATAAAAATAATTCCGACCGTCATTATTTTGTTTGTTTACTAATACTATAAATATAAAATTATATTAGAACTGAGATTTTTTTTTTCAAAAATTAAACTATTATCAAATATTTTTAGATACTTTATTGAATTTCCCAAAAAAAAAATAAGTTTGTCAAACTCTATTTATTTATAGAGGGAACCATAGTGGAATGATTGTTAAATAATTATATCAAGTGTTTGGCATTTCTTACAAGAACGAATGGGTAATGAATACAAACACAAATGATGACATATTTTATTTAAAAACATGTAATGAAGAACAATAAATGTATAAAGAATTTACGTCCCTTCTTCCCTGTGACCCGGCTAGAGGTGTGGGAGGAACTAAATAATCATACGATATGATAATCTTCAATTATTTTATTCATCACTATATTCATCTCAGACACAAACAACACTTAAACAAGATAACTTTAATCAGTAAAAGAACGGGAGAGAGATGAGACTGCGTTGGGGAGAATATATTCAATCATGCAGCTCTACCGTAATATAACTTTATACAGAGCTTACGTATTTAATGACCGCACTATTAGTTTAACTTTCTAAACATCAACTTGATTTAAGATCACAGTCCCTGAACTCTTCCAGTCTTCTATTCTCTTTTCGTTGATTTTAACATGTCCCCAATAGTTAATCTAATCAATTTCTTAATATTCCAGCTTGTGGTTTCTTACACTGTTTACGTACATGTTCCCTGCCAATTTACTTCACTTCTAATCTCTTCAAAATTTACTAACTCTCAACCTCGCTCTAAAGAATGAATATATTAAACTTAATTTGCATGTCACGCTTTCTGCCCTTCAGAGAAGATTGGTTGAAACTGTTGGCCCAAAAGAATTCCCCTGAGGTTAATGGATGGATGCGTATAGATCCGTCACAAATGGATTAGTCGTTTTCAATTGTATATTCATTCAAATAAACTGAAAATTCAAAACAAATGTATTACTTTTCGTTTCCTAATTCGGAAAGTCGACGTTTGTTGAATGGTCATATTCACAAGCTTATAAGTGGTATTGGTTGCAGGGCATTGGTTCTCGAATCCAAATTTCACTAAAGACATTTGTGCAGTGAAGCTGATACGCATTAATTTTGTGAATGCCCATTGTCCTCACGTTGTACTGCTGTAGAAGTTTGGAGAGTAAAGAACTACTCAAGTTTCATTTATTCCCTCCTTTTTTCCAAATAACATCTTTACTTTCATCATTTGAAATTTAAGGAACAAAGAAACAGCATAATTTTGAACATGTACTATTACATAAAGAAAAGAGAAAGCTAAAATAACTATTATAGCGAAAATTATTTAACCCAAAACTGAGGGAGGGGACTGAATTTTTTTTTCCTGTTAAAAGAATTTCGAGTCAAAAGATATTGAAAAAAAAATCACATATTCAAAAAAATTAAGCTTATTAGAGTGCATTTCCTTTTTGTATAGATATACATATATGCAAGTTAAAATCAATGAGGTAAAAACATTCATGATGAAATTTTATTCAAAATTTTCAAAGTTTAAAAAAAAAAAATTTTTACTGAGTTTTTGGAACATAATCTGATACTTTTCTTTGCATTACTTTTTTAGCATCAAATTGTCAACAAATTGTTCGATATCGTTCGCTTTGTTATTAATTTCACTATTCGAATGTACGTCTAAAAAACTGCACATACTTTTCATGATGTTTCTCATTTGGTATGACGATGAAACAGAAGCTGCATTATGCATTTCATTTTCGTCGTCAGAATCTGCATCAGTGAATCTTTTGAGTCTTGAGCAAGCTCCAAAATGCCTTTGACTGGCATAATTGGTGTTGTATACACATTATTATTATCTGCTACAATGAATTCTTCCGTGATATAGTAGGGTAATCTAAAAATACAGAAACGTTCATTCCCTAGAAGGAAAATCTTTCGTGTTAAGCTATCTTCGTTTCGTTTGAAGAGAAAAAATATGAATGAAAATGCATACTAGTTTATCAGGACCGTAAAATTGTTTCGTGTTAGCCGATATTTCGTCTTAAGGTATACGACTACCCTAAAATTGTGAATTCTGCAAAAAACTAACAATTTTTTTTTATTTTGTTTTATAAGCTATCTTATTAGCTTTATAAAAGTACCAAGTTTATTATTTTTTATCTACTAGAACAAAAACTACAAGTGTTTTAGTAAAAGCATATGTCATTACTTTAAGCAAGATGTTATACTTTAAAACGCGTTTTACTCAAAATGTGTTATTTTTTCAATGCTCAAACAAGGACAGTGATTGCTCAAAAAGTTTTGAAAATAATGAACTGAAACATTTTGTGTATGTTTTGTATAATAGTAGTAGTGTTTGAACCTTCAGGTTTTATCAATCGCTATTTTATTACAAAATTTACAGTCCCTTATGTGAATATAATTACTGTTTTTTTAAGCAATTTCATATAATAACTAAGATAAAGTGCTCTAGTTCTTGTAAAAATTAAAAGATCTCTTATCCTGAAGGTCATTTTAAAAAATGAATAACATAGCAATACATCAGCGTTGAAAATTTGTTCATAAACTTTTGGTACGGAACGGACCCCGTTTATGTTATTTTTTGTCAATTTTTACCCATTTTTTCCCCACATTTCAGTAATAATAATTTCTTTTTCTCTTCTTAATTTTAACATATGTTTCTTAAAAAGTACTAAACAAATATAATCTACAATAAAATCCCCATATCTCTATTTTTAAAAATAAATCTGTCGTAAGTAGTTGGATAACTTTAGTGTTTTCGCGTTTAACGTATTTTACTGTATTTCCAGAAAAGAAAATATTATGTTGATTAATGTTTATGTAACATAACATTGATGTATTTATGTATTGTGTTTTGTACTGTTTATTATATATTTGAGTATCTGATAGGCGAATTAAAAATCTTAATTTCAAAAAATATATATTTTAGTTATTAAAATGAAAAACTTGAAAATAACAGGTAGGGTTCCAAATTTTACAATTATTTTATCCATGTATTTGTTGTCACTTCCTCTGTATCAAATATCATTATAATTACTTAGCGATAATGATAATTTATCTCAGAGAAAAGGGAGCTCTTCTTCGCCAAACTCTAACATTCCTACAGATTCAACAACAATCAATCAGATTCATAAAAGAAGATTAAGAGTCATAAGACATCGGAGCTGACAAACTACGAGTGATATTTAAGATACTAATGATTCCATCACCAGACAACTAATGGCGAAGTAGAGATACGCAATGAATTTTGTTTATTTTTAACGAGAAATCGAAATTTCTGAAGGAAGCCCGGTTTGAGGAGAACTGTAACTTGAGTTCGTTCGATAATGAATAAGGCTCTGAAAAGGAGGAGAGGTAGTTTTCGGTTTCTTTGACGAAGGAGATGAGATCGTAAATCTGTTTTAAATGATTCTATTTCGTGATAATGATCTTGTGCGTAGGTCTTTGGCAGGAAAAGCAATACATGTAGTTTTCGATGAAAATATTTATTTTCAGATTAACGGAATAAAATGGCATAGAGCAAAGTATACAGTTACTTATTCATTTGAAAGGAATGAGCTTTGTAGGTAGCATAGATTTCTCCAGAAATGATTTCTAGCCAAGGAAAAGAAATTGTTTATTATCTGCATGGCTGACAAATAAGAGCTAAATCATTGTTTATTCTTAAATGTTGAATTTAAATTAGAAAATCTGGCACTCCTTTCATTTAATCTTTGTTAACATATTTGGTGTTGGTGTTAACTAATTTTGAAACTAGTAACATAAAAAATTATTTTTTAGAGTCAATTCCTACTTAGGTCAACAAAGAAACATTTTCTTTTATTTACTTTTTATTAAACAATTACAATTAATATAAATATGTAAATACATATGACACACAAAATCACAATATTAAGTTGCAATTATTTTTTATTAATTATCATTAAAGTATCTTATTGTTATGCAAAACAATCATGTATGCAAAACTTCAATTCAACTGAAGGCTTTAAAACGTGACAAAAAAAATATTTTAAAGTTTTGACCCGAATCGCTAAAAATGAAGCCAAAGTGGTTGTATCTGTAATTCCTTAAGTAATTAGTTTCAATCAATTAATTTTAATTAATAACAATTAAATTATCGTATTGTCACCTAAGACAATAGTGAATAGAAAATATCAGCTTAAATGAGCGCCTTAAAATGTGAGAAAAAAAATCTTTTAAATTTTATCCACAAGTCACCAAAATGGTCACTAAGTCGACAATAATGATGCCAACGTGGTTGCATTTGCAATTCTTTGAATAATTATCTTTAAATATTTACTAACCGGCATCGCTCGCGTGAGAAAAAGGACCTAAAGTTCTCGCGTAGGGTGTGTCATACCCAAGGGTGTTTACATTGTGTTTTTACCGTAAACATTTTTATATAAAGTTTAAAATAGAAGAGAAAAGAAAGAAATGCAACATGTGTTTTTATATTTTTCACACGTAAATTTAGTTTTCCTGTTCTTTTTATAAGGGCATTCAGTGCGTTGTTTATACACTCCCTTAACCGCGTCGTGAGTGAGTGCGATGCTATCACTGGAATTTCTACATCCGTAAATACTGCTGTACCATATCTATTAAATAACTAAAAAATCTCATTTTTTCATCATAACTACAATAATACGTCACAGCATAATGAAAATTTAAAATATGCTCTTGCATTCAGAATTATAACGGTGATTCATGCGCAGGGTATGACATACCCGAAGAGGCGATATCCAAAAATTTATATTTAGAATTCGCCTACAAGCTAAGGTCTCTCAAAGGATATGACCACAAAGCCAGCTAGCTACACGAGAAACTATCCTTTTTCCAAAAACGATTTAAAAGAAGTGTTGAAAAAATTAGACGGTGGGTATGACACGCCCTGCGCGAATAGTGGCGGGTTAAAATGGAAATGTACTGTTCAATTGTTTTTTGTTTGTGATTATAAGTTTCATAAAAAAATTTTGAAAATTTTTTTCTTGGTGAAATCAAACCAAATAAATCTTTACTAAATCAAAATCAATAATCCGAACAATAATTTTTTCGTTAATTTGTTTTAAATTATTGTAAACATTCGAATTCACATTTATTTCAGATTTACACCCATATTAAACCATTTGAACGTAATTATTTAAATCATATTCCAAACGGAAATATTCAGACGTAATTTAAAAGCTTTTATCCATATTGTTTTACTTTAATATCTGTATTAAATCTAAAGGAGATTTAGGAACTTAAATGCTCCCGTGTAGAAGAATTAATTCCCAATTGTTTTGAATTCTATCTTATATTACCCGTAGACCCTTCTCCTTCCCTTAAGCACGAAATCACAGCAATTTAAAAAGGCTCAAGCAACATTTTCCAATTTCTCGAATCGTGAAATGCTGATTCTGCAATAACTGGAGGCTTCAAGAATTGCAATATGAACAGTGAATTGAATTAGAGAGGGAATTCCAAGTGTTGAGTAAACTCATTTAATTGCTCCCTGAAGTTTCCTCGGCAGTTATGATAATGGTCAGAGATGAGAAGGGATTTGGATGAGAATGAATTTTAGATAGTTGTGGGGAAGGAATTATGGTAAAGAGTTATGACTATGTAATGCATAATGAAATATTTAGTGGAAGGAAAGAGAGGAATTATGGAATGTAAATATAATTTCCAGAAGATAAATATACTTTAAAAGACTGTTTTAAGCACTTTTATTTTGTGTAGTATGAATGCTCTTATGAGTTTCAATTATTTAGAATAACATCAACAATTTATTTTCAACTCCATTTCATCAAATTCTTAGAACATAATTTTACTGGTCAATCTAATTAAGTGCTAATGTAAATTGTGTGACTAATTATGTAAATAAGTATTATCATTTACTGCAGGATAAAAATGTAATAAATGTAACACAAAGATTTAAAATACACTTTAAAAGTTACTTACTATTAATTATCCCTTTTTTTCAGTCACTTATAATATATTATTCCATAAAAATTTATATCAACTATTTCTTTTAAACTTTATGAGGAAATCGTTATCTTAAATAAACTAAGAGAAAAACTTGAAAATATAAAATTTAGAATACAAATTGTTAATTATAATGTACTTAATCTTAAATTAAATTCTGAAATATTTGAAACAATCAAAATCTTAGTAATGTAGTATTGTATTGGTTTAATATTTTGCATCAGAAATATACAAATTCAATACCTGTAATGGATATTATGATTTTGATCCAATAAAAAAACGACATTTGTATATAATTTTAACTATGGTACAGGAGGTCGTGGAACCATAATGTTTTTTCAATGATGATGTCTCTTACATTATTTAATTTGGAAATTCTGGAATATTTATTTGACCATTAATAACGAATTTAATGAAATAAACCAAATCATTTCACCTATTTGTATTTTACCACACACAAATTACCCAATATTGACCAACTAAATTAGGAATTCGCGAATGTTGAAGTTATATTATTTTTTATTGTATTACAATTTCATTAATTCGTAGATAATTATCAAACATTTGTAACTTGTTTCAATGTTTAAACAAACTAAGGAGTAAAACTTAAAGAATTTTAAATAAAGAAAAATGAAGTAACATTTTTTTCTTACATAAAGCAAAAACATAATAACTATATTGTGAAGCTTACTATATAAACATAATTTACAATACTGTTTATATAATTAAACCATTTCCAACCACATTAGTTCAAATAATAGTTCTTCAGTTTTTATTCAAGAGAGAGAGAGAGTCTAGAAATTAAAAACCAAAATCTCAAAAAAATTATATATATAATGACCTTTCAAAATTTAATATTTATAAATTTTTAAAATAAGTCATTTTTGCTGTGAATGGATTTCTACCAGTATCCTTTAAAACAAATTATAGTTACACAAAAGTTTCATTTCTTTAGATAATATTCCTAAAGTAAATAATTTTTGACTTAAGTTAATTATAAATCAAATTCGCAAACGATAATGCTTTCTAAAATAGCACTGGGAAAATTCATTTAATTAATAACAATTGTACTCTGTAAGAAGAAAAATCGTTTGGTCTTTAACTATTTTATGGACAAAATTCTTATTTTTAATCCATTAAGACCATCAGAAAACAGACCTTTATAGCACATTCTTGGTAATTCATTTTCTCTCTGTATTGCATGCGTCCATAAAACATTGTATATTTTTACTGAGGTTATTTCGCAGATGATCATTACAATAATGAATTCTAAAAGTACGTTCCAAAGAAGAATTTAATCCTAATATTGTATTCGTTAATGAAGTATAACGTTTTCGGATTTTCTTATGCGTTAACTAAAATAACTATAAAGAAGATAGTTTAAGAACATTTAAGAATAAGTAAGCATTTATAGCTCTTTCAATTGAATTGTTTTAATTTTTATCTAGATTTTTTTTCTAGGAAAAGTTGCATAATGGATTTATTTATGAAATTTATCTCAAGATTGTTTTTAAATACAAGCTCTTTTAATTATATATAATAATAACTAACTAATATGAGTATTTCAAGAACTAAGTAATTATTGTCTGTTATAATTTGCTCTAATGATAGTACTTTAAAAGTATACAAGTAATAAGATTTAAGAAATAAAATTAATTTTTAGTAAAATATTATTTATTTACATTAACTCCTCCAATTTATACTAAGCATAAAATTGAGTGAAATACTAATATTGAAACAAGCCGAAAGATACATAAGTATATTTAATTTATATTTCAAAAACTAAGAAATATATTTATCTGCATAGCTGAACCAAAACAGAAATGAATAACTTAAAAAATATCTCCCCACTTTAATTTTTTTAAACTTAAATAAAGATTTATGAAAGAAAGGATATAAAAGAAATATTTAAAGCTTAAGTGACACTTTGAATTCTTTTTAATGAGTATTTAGCATAATTGCTTGAAATTATGGCCTTTGAAATACCTATACCATACTCCTTAAAAGCCCATTACTCAAAATCCTTCATAAATTATCTCCTTTATTTCATTCATAACATTCTTTTTTCATTGAATATTTTTTTATCCACACCAACACACATCGTGTTTTACTTTCTCTTTTTCAACGAATGTTATACTCACTTTTGCCTTTACCATGCTTCATTTCTTTAAATTACACCCCATCACCGAAAAGGTTTAACCACGAACCGCGGTGCAAAAAGAAATAATGAACGCTAAGCTGTGGGTATTTTAATTATGAATTAAAAGATGAAGTGGTATATGCGAGCTCATTGGGGCAAATAAATTAGAAACCAAAGCCTGCGAAGCGGGAGAAAAGATTTTTTTTTCACGATTTTCTCTGCTTATTATAAATTAAAAAGGATTTGTTTTGATGCTTTGGAAAATAAATCCTCATTTACTTTAATAAATTAAATATGCATTTAGGTTAATTTAATTAGATTTTTTTTCTGAATTAAAAGGAAAGGAAAATGAATGAAATTGATGACGTGAAAGTTTGGAAGAATATTTAGAATCGGATCTGTAAGTTGATTGCTTAAATCTGTTTTTCAAGTCTTAAATTAGATAAGGACTGATAATTAGAAGAAACATTTGATTACATAGTTTACATTTGATAGTAAAAGGAATTTGGTTTTTAAATGAAGTTGAAATTCAAATGCAGTTAATTAAGCTTTTTTAAGAACTTATTTATGTACAAATTATCAAATTTCTATTCAATTAAACTACTTGATAAATTGTACCGTCTTTAATAAATAAAAGATGGCAACTATTCAATTACAATTCTGGCTTTTAATGAAAGATAATGTTTTTAGACTATTAATGTTTGATCTTATATATATGTACCGAAAAATCTAGTGTATAATGTGCGCTTATAACCATGGCTACAAACAGTAATTTTTTCGTTCCGCCATAAATAATGTTTCAGTTGGTTCAATTCTGAATGAATAATTTTATTTTAGATATATTCTCTTATTTGCACTTAAAATATAATTCGATCATTAACAAAAAAATGCAATTCTATTTCGGTGGTAAGTTGTTGTCCTTGGTAGGGGTGTTTATTTAATCCACCGACCCACCAGTCCACAGCTACACCATGTGGGCCTTATACCAGTGATCCCTGACATTTTTACTGCCGCGGACCGGTCAACATTTAAAAATTTTACCATGGCGCATTGAGAGGGGGGACGTTGATTGTTTATATTTTAGATTGTTTTGATTTTAGGGGGTTCGGCACTTTCTATAGGAGCCTATGTTAAAATTGCGTAAGTTTATGTACCTTTTTCTCAGAAACTACTTGCTCCTCATAGATGAAATTTTTACAGTAGGTTATATGTACTATCAATAAAACTTTAGTCGAGGATTTTGTCTTTTTACTAAAAATTGATATAATTATGAATTTTTTTAAAAATGTCCAATTTCCCCCCCTAAAATTTAGTTTAAAAAGACGTTATCTAAAAAAGTTTGCTAGGTATTACTTATCTCCTCCATGTAAATGTGTAAACATGTAGAAAATATACTTACTGAAAATTTGAGGACCCTACATTAATTAGTTTCTGAGAAAAAGGTACAAAAAAGGAAAAATATTGCATTTTGAGAAAACAAGCTTTAAAGTAAAAATTTGTAATTTTTGACGATTTACCTTTTTTAATACTTTCAAGAAAAATTTGAAACATTTTCTTTGCCCTCTGCTTCTACAAAAGACTCTTCTAATTTTCTTTTTTTCATTATTTTTAGCAATCTAGCCTTTTTTTTGTATCTCAAGATGCTTTCGTTGGGCTACACGAATCCTACGTGCATCTAATTTTTTAAAGCATGACACACACAATTAAAACCTGGTTCAGTACCACAATGTTTTAAAATGATTAATTTGGCTACATGGCCCATATTGAATTATTCAATTCCAATTTTTACCCCTAATTTTAGAGTTTTTAACTCCACAAACGTAGATTTTGGAATGACTGACCATATGGTATTATTAACTGACACATTGGGGTTTTGATTCTTCTCATGTAGACATTTTTTTAATAACCTAGGGTCAGCTAAATCTCTAAAAATTGGCTTAATTTCATTCATGAGGGAAGATGGCACATGGGTATGTTTTTTTATGGTCATAATGCTTTTCGTTAAATTCAGCTTTTGCTTTCTGAAACTTGCACCATGAATTTGTACCCGAGGGACACAATCCATGTTGAGGGCTCTCATTTGTAGACAAAAGATGGAAATAAACAGCCCAATCAGAAGTTTTCATGTTGTGTAAATCAATGATATTGTTTCTAATGGTCATACCATAATACCTCTGAATTTTGGAAATTAAATGTCGTCCACTTAGGCTTCTTCCATCACTTAATTTTTTTCCTCTGTTTTTTCTTTGAGATTCAAAAGACGGGGTACCCATACGCTTTTGAATATGTCCAACGCACTCTAATTTTTCCACTTGAGTGTCATAATGATTCAGGGCAAGTATTGATGAAAAACCTCTTGAATCTCCATCGCCCATATATTTTGTGTAACGAATGCCACAATGAGCTTCAGATCTTTCAAATAGTGCCAATGCGCCTTTCACTTCCATGTCTCCACTTGTTCCACTATAGTTGTCAATACATGATGGTTCATGAACAGAATTAAATGCAGTTTTGCACCGACAATGTTTCGAAAACACTTCAAAGTCAATAACTTTTCCAGTATCAACACTCGTAGCTGTAGCAATACCATTGAGGGACTGGTATCCTCTTTTCTGCCATAAACCATCTAAGGCAACAGCAATGTCTCGTCTACCTTCTATTCGTGTTGCCTCCTCAACAGAATTTCTCATTGATTTTTCACAGGTAAATTTAGAAGAGTCGAACAACAATTCTGTATAAGTACGGAATTTTTCAGGCGGAGATGGCAAGTTCATAAGTCCACAGAATGTTTCTGCAGTTGAACGACCTCTTCTAATAGATCTGAAATCAAATACCAATCTGATATTTGAGTGGAAAAGTTTATTTTTATTTTTCAATTTAGTTGACGTATGGAAATTATGTTTTTTGTGCAAAAACTACAACAAAGTTCTATATAATACACAATTACATAATTCCAACTCTTTTAGAAGCCTCCAATGAGATGGAATGGCCACAGTTTTTACATACAGCAAAGTTCAATAAAGCTTTATTCAATAAATTTAATTCTATTAAAACATTTTTTTCATTACTTCCTTCCATATCTTCATGTAAACTGTTGTTTGAAATAAGTTTTCGTGTTGAAGCACTTTGAATAACAGTTTCTGAGCTGATAAGATAGCTGGAACATTTTGAGCAATCATTTTTTAAACGCCCACATTTTTGAGTTTTTTAAATATTTTTTTAGATCTCCCCATAATTTTGTCGTTAATAAAATACTGATAAATAATTTAATGTAAAACGTGGATTAAACAGAAAAAAATCTGGATAAATAAATTAGAATTCACAATTAGCAAGTTCAAGCAAAAATAATCCCATTTTACAACAAACCAAACGAAAAAAAATAAATGCGCTGAGTTGTCTTTTCCTTTCTTCAAAGTAAAATCGTTTTATTTATGTGTAAAAAAAATATTATACTAATTGTGGACAAAACAAATCGCGCTGTTATCGAAAAATTAAGCATGATGAAAGACAGGTGCTTTTCGATGTGCACCTGTCACGCGTCAAAGAAAATGACTTTTTTTAAAAAAATAAATAAAAATACTTCTAATTATTGTAATTATTGTATATCATTTTAAGCAGAAATGCTTGATCTTTTTAAAAGTATAAAAAAGTCAAAATCGATCATTTTTCAAAAATTCATGTGCCGGACCCCCTTAATGATTTTAAATTAATTCTATTTAAACAAGTTTTCAGTATAAAATACAATCATACAAAAAATGAGCATAAAGAGATTTAACATGGAATATAAAGACATTTTCATAAAAGGTCACGAAAACCCGAGAGAAATACACCACAGTAAATAAAATGAAAATAATTTGATGTTCCTTGTGCGGCTAAGTGCTATTTGATAGATAGACCGGTACCGGTTCGCGTACCGGGGGGTTGAGGACCACTGCCTTAGACGACTGAGACGAAAGGAATACCTATTCGAGCCAGTCGTAAAGGATTTTTATTCCTGCCCTTTGTTGTTTGTGACTTTCAGAAGGATACCTCATTGCACAATCAAAATTTAGATTTTTTTTGGTACCTTATGCGAATGTGATGCGTATGCATGTATCAGGAGCAAACCGTCATAGGATACATGAGTGTATGCAAAACAAATGTAGTTGTCGCGCCCACGTAAAGACTATTATAAAGGGTAAACCGGAGGTACAATTAAAGACATTCGTTGTAAGTGTAAGTGAGTTCTTTTGAGAAATATAGCAAAAAGAAATCACCTGGACACTTCACACTCAGAAGAATGGTTTGAAAGCTAAAGGATGCTCGTAGTTTGACCAGTGTCTTTTTGCTCTTGAAAAGCTCTCCAAACCACAGGTACAGCTGTTATAAAGAAGATCTCCCTAGGAAAATAACTACAGCGGATGTCCAATATATCATTCTGCAGGGGAAAAAAGAGTCCGATACCATTCAGTAAGAGTCATTTCTCAGCAATTGTGTACAGCAGCAGGGCAACAAGTGACATGGTTTACTAAGGCCAGATGCCTTGACAAATGTGGCTCATTTGCCCACCATTCTGAACGCTGCATCCCTTTGAAAGTTGGTCCTCGACGGCACCGTTTAGTGTAAGGAACACAAAAACTGGACATCTCATCAATGTAGTCATGTCCTCTATGCGGTTGAGAGTGGTTTCAGTGCCACAAGAGATTCTCAACACCAGTTGATTTAGAGAGAGGTCTGGACATTGTTTCATTCCAGTAATATCCCGGAAAGAGACATTTATGGGGGGTCCTGGAGCTGTCGTATGAGGAGGTATTATGTTGAACTGGCTGACTGAGCTCCACGATTTCGACAGATTTTCTGTAATCGGAGATCGCTATTGTAAGGAGTTGATCCTTCCCGATTTGCTTCTGTTCCGAGGTACTATTCCGCCTGCCTTCATTTTTATGGTTGGCAATGCAATGCCACACCTGACCGCTAAAGCCAGCAGCTATTGGAAAATGAAGGTTTCACTCGAATGGATTGGCCAGCATTCTCGCCTGATTTAAATTCAATAGAACATATGTGTGATGCATTGTAGAGAAGTCTTGCTGCACAATAACATTCTCCGGAGAACACCCAACAACTGAAACAGGGGCTGATCGAGGATTGGGTAATCTTGTCTCAAGAACTGTTGAATAATCTGGTGCTAAGTATCGAGAAATGGTGCGAAGAAACCATTGCAGTAAGAGGAGGACATACCCCATTCTAAGAGGCATTTACTTGTTCGTCTTCTTAGTCAATAATGTGTAAGGATAGTATGAGTTCAATAAAGCCTTTTTTTACTGATTCCATACTATATGCATTCTTTCGTCATCGTTTTAATACAAAATACTGTGTCTCATACCTCAATTTTATGTCTCTCAGATGATTTCTCGTGGAGTTACGAAACAAAAAAACCCTGTTGCTTAAGTTTTGTACGCCAGTGTATTTTACAGGGAAAAACTCTTTTTGAGGATAAGGGGAACATCTTTATTGTAAAAACTCCATGGCTCATTTCTTCAATCCAGACATAGATTGAAGAAGTGGAAGTATTCCTGATATCAATGATTGATGAAGTGATAGAAATTTATTTTCATAGTAAGATTTTCTCTGATTTTATTTGCTTTCATCAATAATTTTTTTCTCTGTTGCATAGGTTCTATTTCTTCAAGCAAAATTTTTCTTTTCTGGAAATTGACCTTCCTTGAATGTTAAAAAACGAAATAATTTTCATTTTTGAAAAAGAAAATGTTTGCAATAAAGATAAATAGTTGGATAAAGGGCAAAATGGGGATTAATTAGTGCAATGAGAACGTTGTGTTAGAAAAACTATCTCCGTTCCGGAAAAAACAGGTGATAAAAAAAGGTGTGATAAAAAAAAATACAAGTCGATTAAATAAATATTTATTAATAATAGACAGAAAATACAAAAGGGAATTAAGAGGCATACGTGCCTATCACATTTCGACATAATCTCTAAGTCTGTTTTGGTATTTATCAGAACGCAGAGTCAACTTGTTTAACCCGACTTCGTAGAAATCGGGTCCTTGTTCACATTGATCCAGGTCTCGTGGATGTTTTCACAACACTGTCTTGGAATATCGCAGCACATCAGAAACGATATGCTGTACGCTACCATAGCTCAGTCACAGCTCTGACGAGATTTCACTCAGAATTCATTTTGAATCATTTCTCCAATTCGTGCAGTGTTGATTTCTGTCGTTGAAAAACACGGCCTGTTGCTCCCTGCCATATTGCGGTTTTCGACAAACTGCCTGCCTGATTGAAAAGAGGAATACCATTTCGTTACATGTTGTCTTCTCATTCTGCTCTGCTCTCTCAGATGTGGACACATTCTTTGGCCATAAAAATCGAATCACAGCTCGCACTTCCAAGCAGTACCAATTTCCTACGATCTTGCCATTTCAATCGTCCTGACCCGTTTGGGAACATTCAGTACCTAGCCGCAAACCAGCTGCATGACAAATAACGCCATTTGTCTCCCCTCTGGGGAAATAAACTTTTTCCACAAAATGTAGCTTTTCAAATATTGTGGCTTGTAACCTTTTTTTTCTGATCTTCCCTCGTACTATAGTAAAAATATTAATCACTTCCATTGCAAATTATATATCTTGAATTGCATTTATTTTAAATTATTATAATATGCTAATATTTATAGATATTTGAACCCTGTATTTATTTTTCACTTCAACTAATTTGATCATTATTCTATTTAACTTAAATCAGGGCATTTTTATTTTGACATCTCTTAAACACACGTAATGTTAATTAAATAGATAAAAAAAGATGTTTCATTAGTATTGTTACATAGATTGGGGATCGAGGATTTTATGCTATCAGCCTCAAAGGACAAAACAGATCTTTAAGAGGGAGGAAAATTTATTGTGGAGCACTAAAATTCACATAATAAATCCCAGAAGGTTTTCACACCTTCTACAGCGTTTAAACACAACTATCAGTGTCTAAAAACACAAACGTAATGTTAAATATAAATCACAATCAATCTCTCGTCTTCTTCAACAGCCTAAGTAATACTGACTCTGTTTCAGCGAGTGACCTCTATTTATTGTCTGGGAGGCTAACTTCCAGCTCTTTCTCGAAAACTAGGCTTGCGTCATAGATCTTGATATTATAGATTTCTCTAGTGATTTCCAGAGGCATACATGTAGTCGTAACATTTGGGAGCAAAAAATTATGCCAACTTTACTTTATCGCCAATATTTCGCCAAGTTTGAAAAGAAACGCTTTTATAATGTGAGGGATGGCATTGTTTGCGAATATTACAATTATTGCCATAAAATACGTATTAAAATATTAAGCATCCAGATATAAAATTTACTCTTTTTTTTTTTCAGATCAAATTAAGCAAGAATATTTCTTTATTTTAATGTAACAGTATTATAGTCTCTTATTTTTAATGTGAACTAACTCACACACACAATATATACAAAGTCAAACTAGCTAACAGGTCTAAGTTTAAATTAAATCTAACAGGATGGCAGAAATTTAACGTATGTAAGCATTTTTTGCTTATTACTCCTCAATATAATTTGATAAAAAGTGTTTAAAAGACCCTGAGTAGCTCACTTGATTTGGGTGCCCAGAAATTCATTAGATCGGAAAATCCAAATTCTTAAGTAAAATAACGAAATCTACTTTTAGCCTGAATTTCTTATTTCTTCTTATAGAAGTAGTTCCTTTAAACATATCATCGGAGGTAAAAATTCTGAAGATAACTTATACTTGCATTCCCACTCGAGGATTTCTCCATTTTAATAAAAAAAAAATTCTAAAAATAAATTTTACTCCACTTCTAACTCGACTGATGACAAGAATAGAAAGTGTAACTTTGCGTTTGTATTGGTTTTCTCTTACCCATTCATATATATTGCAAGAAAAAAAATAATTAGATATACGAAAAAATGTCCTTTCATTTCAAAAATATTTAAATGAATAGCTTCACAAACGTGCATTTTTTGAAAACTTTAATTTGAAGAATAAACTCATGTGGTTGGGAAATAATTTTTTTCAAAGAGCATATTAAAGTTTTAAATTGTTTTCTGAAAGTCCTTTAAAATAATTAATGCTTTGGTTCTATGTAATGAATTCCTTCATGTCATTTATCTTTAGTTAAATAAAAATACATGAAATAAAATTTTCAAGAATAATTTTAACGAGATTTTCTTAAAAATTCTTAGAAAATTTATATTTTTTCTTCGATTTTTTTTTAGCTCATGTACTTGTCAAAAATATTAATTGTTAGTAAGAATAAATAAATTTAATTTTATGATTTTAACAAACTAATTAGGCGGTGATTAAATTATAATGAGACACATATTAAAATGATTCACCTTTTACTCGTTGTTATTTCAGAAATAAAAAATAACAAGTATTGTATTTTTTTAAATCAACGTTAAAACTGCAGTGAAACACCCTTAAAACAAAATCTCTTAAGACGAAATATCGGTTAACACGAAATAATACAACGGTTCTGGCAAACTATTATGTATTTTCATGCATTTTTTTTTCTCTTAACATGGAACGAAAATTGCTGAACACGAAAAGATTTCCCTTCTGGGAATAAACAAAATACGAAAAACATCAGACACTTAATGAAATGCTTGAGAAAGTTTCTATATTATTGTACTGCCCTACTGTATTATTGGAATAATTTGTTTCAGCAGATGTAAATATTGTGTGTGTAGCCCCAAATATGGTATATAAAGACATTTTGAAGTTTATTCAAAGCTCAAAAAATATCAGCGATGCAGATTCATGCGAAGAAAATGAAATGAATAATACACCGTCAACCGAAATGAGGAACATCATGAAAAGTATGCGCAGTTATTTGAAAGCACATTAAAATGGTGAAATGATTAAAAAAAATAGATGCATCGAACTATTTGCTGACAATTTAATGCTAAAAAAGACAATGCAAAGAAAAATATAAGATTACTATCCAAAAACTTATAAGGATCTCCCCAGAGCGCCTAAAGGTGTGGGAGAATTGGAAGGAAGACTAACCATATTTCAAAAACTATCTAATTTTTTCGCAACATTAACCACAACTCAAATTCAATCGATCAAGGATAAGAGATGCACCCTACTAATAAATATGAAAACAATTAACGAGGTACGCGAGACATGAGAAGACTTTAATGTTTAATACGCTTACTTTATTTAATAGCTCTGACTTCTTCTCTATTCAATTTCCAGTGACAGTTCGTCATCTTCAATAGTTCAATTGTCAAATATTAAATATCCGCGATTCACATTCAATTTGATTAATCACTGCTCCACTCTATATTATGTCTCCTTGAAGGCCTAGACTACATATAGTAGTCTTAATTTACGTATTTACGTTTTCTTCTTCGAGGAGGAGTTTTATAATAAAATAATTTTTAAGATCAGAAATTCTCGAAGAGAACTGTTAGTTAAAGGAGCGCGGATAGAACTGTCACAAACTCACTAAATGTCTTAGTTTTCAAACAATTTGAAAATTTTGTATTAAATTTCATTAAGGGCCTCAGGGGTGTTAACTTTTTCTGGAGGGCTGAAAATATAAACAATATTCAGATACATATAACTCTTTGAAATTAAAATTAAATAATTCGATTCTCTTACACATTATTTATAAAGGAATGGGGATTCAGAAAAGTGTAAAATGTTTAAAATATAATCATAATTATAAAAATTATAAGCATATGAAAATAAGAAATATTTCTATAAGAAATATTAATTAAGATTTACACGACGTGCATGCTATTTTCAAAAGTATAGCTTTAATTACTAGCAATAAGTTGATTTATAAAGTTAAATGTATCCTTATTACACCGTTGTAAATATAAATAAATATAAGAATAAATTATATTTTTTTAAATAATATATATATATATATATATTAAAATTTTTCTTAAAAATTTCAATATTTTGAAATATTAAAGATATATATATTATTCTTAATTTACTAGTGTTTAAAGAGTATGATACATTTTATAACTCTGTAAAGTTTTATGCATCAAAGGCTACTATTTTAGAAAATAGTGTGCGCAACGCAAAAATTACTTAATATTTGTTACAAACATATTTCTTTGCATATGCTTATAACTTTTAAAATTATGATCATATTTCAAACATTTTGTACTTTTTTGAAACCATAAGCCTTTGTAAATAACGTGTAAAAATTCGAATTATTTAATTTAAATTTAAAAGAAGTATACCTGTTTGAAACTTTTTTATATTTTCACCCCTCGAGAAAAAATTAATACCCATGAGACCTCCTAAGTTCTTGTGATTGTTTTTTTCTTTGATTTATATCAAATACATGCACATATACACACATCAATGTAAGTAAAGTGTATTCGAATAAATTTAATTTCGCTGAATATATGTTGTTGTTTTTTTTGCAATATCCTTTAACACGAAATGAAAAGTATTTCAGTCCCCTCAGCTTCATTTTAAACGATTTTCACTCTTTTTGTTATTCATTTGAAAGACGTAAAAATATAAAATGAAACACTTATGAACGTTGGTACCGATTCCATAGAATTTTTACTTATGTTAAAATGAATATGCGCATATAAAAATAATACAACTAAAAACTCTTTTTCTTTTCCCCTCAGCAAAACTGCATTTCAAAATTCTTTTTAGAGTCACAAAAGAGAATAACTTTATAATTCAAAATATTTAAAAGCATTTTAGTGGTCGCGGTATCCTAGTGGTCAAGGTCGCGGTGTTTGTGCTCTCAGTTTGTTGAGCCAGTGCTGCTGTAGACCCGCCATGCAGAGGGACCGATGCACGTTAAACCTGTCGAGGCTCAAACGCCCTCCCATTGGTGTGGTGTTGAAGTTAGGAGAGGGGGATTCCAACTCAGATGTCCTAGTAACTTGACAATGGTTCAAAATTACTATGCCCGTTGTCAGTAGCTCTCGTACAGCTATATAAACCGACGTCAATGTCTCTCTCCCTCACTTGAAAGCATTTAAGATGTTTATTTATGATTTTATTTATATAAATTCAAATGCAGAGTGCTTAAAATTATACGTTAATGCAAGAAAATTATTATATAATTATCATTATTCTGTGTGATAATTTGATACTTATTAATGTAGGGTTGGATATGTGCAATGTCACAACCCCTCCCCCTGTTACTTAGGGTGGAGCAGTCCCCACTGACGTCACACCCCGCCAGGTATGTCCGACTGAAGGACACACGGGAAATGACGCAGACGGACGTTAGAGACGCTAAGTTTTAGACGTAGGAGGAAGACTTTCTTCTTTGGTGTTTAATATATTTTAAATATTTCAACCTTCATTTTGTTAAATAAAGCATTTATCTTCATTTGGTTGTAGTCATTTTCCCATATTAATGTATGTTACATATCAGGCATTTAAAATTTATCTTCATATAAAAGTTTGTATAGTTCTAAGAATGTTATTAGTTACAATAGAACACTTGAAGGAATGAATATACTTTATTTATTTTTAAGTTCATTATAATATTGAAGTCCAATGGCTGAGATGTAGTGTATCGCGCTTCCAAGCCACATGTCCACTCCAGGCTAAGCAAGGTCGACTCTGCCTTCATCCCTTCAGTGGGTCGCTAAATGTGTACCAAACTTGCTTGGACACTGAACACTGGGGTTTTTGCGTCGCACTAACCACTTGACCAAAACATCTGCACATGCACCCCAGCACATAAGGTCACGGAAACTGAAATAGGCACAGTAGGCCTTGGCCCTCATAGGCTGTTGCGCCACTGAGTTCAGTTTTATTATAATATTAGAAAGTTTCTTAAGCGATATAAAATCACATTTAAATAAACTCTGAACTTGAAAAATCATTATATAAATTTTTACAGGAAACAAAATTATTTTTTTATATTTGCATTCTTTGCGGAAATATTTCAAAATATAATTTAATAATATTTTAGAAACCTGTGTGGTAATACTTAATAACTGATTTAAATCCTCCATGAACGCAAAACATATATAAATATAATTTATAAGTTGCAATGAATAATAAAATATATATCCCAATTACTAAAAACATTCAACTTGGCTATCTCGTTTCTGAAAATTATATCGATCCTGCTTTCAGGAAGTATGCATATTACAAAATGCAAGATGGATGATTCTTTTCCAATTTCTTCTTTGATATAAAAGAGTCAGATAGAAGCACAAAATACTTCAACTTGTATTATCTAAATTTCTTGTAACTTAGTTGAAAATACATACATGACTCCGGAGACAAACAAATCGCTGAAATATTCAATATCTTTCGAACATTTGATGTTCATTTCGTACGACATTTAGTCAGAACGGCCCCTATGGGAAGGCTGAACATTTGAAGAAATGGAAAAGACCAAATCTTTGAAAACCCTTGGATAAAGTCACGTGACTGGTGGAAATGGTAGATGGAAGTTACTGGACAAAAGGCATGCCAGATGGGCCAGAGAAAATTGCGAAGTGGAGCAGAAATTTTTTCTTCGTCTTACTGACGCTCATATCAGGAATTGATTTGTTCACGCAATCGAACACCATATTGTTGAGAGATTTGTGGTACTTATGGAAGCTTAACTTGAGTGAATTTCATTGGCGAAAACATCTTTCTCAAAAATGAGATCCTTTTGTTTCGTGTTTATTATACTCAAAGTTCTATCATTAAATAGATTCACTGATTTACTAAACAGAGTGCATTTTTGTTTCTATGTTTTGAGCAAATACAATGGTAGATTCAAACATAAATAAAATGGGGCATGATTTCTCATTTACGATAATATAAACTCAACAAAGTTGTAGCTAAGAGTAAGGGTATTCTGTCTTTAATCTCTACTATTGTTTTCCACCTCTAGTTTATCTTGTGGTTAAATTTTCAATCGTTAATAAAAAGCCCCAATTGAGCTGAAATTTATATGCATGCTTATTTTGACAATACAGTAATTTAATGTAATTAATAAAATCAAATTGATTGAAACCAAGTAACAATGACCATAAATACAGCCACGTTGGTATCATTACTATGACTTAGCGAACATTTTATGAGACTTGTAAAACTCTGAAAAGGTGCCTTCACATTTTAAAGCCCTCATCGAGCTACAAATTTAATATACACTATTGTTTTGGGTAAAAATATAACTTCATTATAATTAATTAAATTATACACTGAAATTAAAGAATTACAGACAGTTTGTCTTTGTCGACTTGGGTCAAATCTTAAACGATTTTTCTTCTCACGTTTCAAAGCCAAATATTGAACTGAAATTTTTATACACGATTGATTTGGATGACAATGCGATAATTTAAATGATAATTAATACAATATTTTTGTTGATCTTAAATAGGAAATTAACTTTATATATTATTACTGACTAGATTTTCAATAGATGTGTTTTTATAAATATTACTTCGAATTCATTATTCACATCCAAATTTACTCAATTATATATTTAGAAAATATTACTATTGTTTGTATTATCCGTTGAAATCATAATCCACGACGATATAGCAAATTTCTTGGAGTTATAAAGTTAAAATTTCAGTAATGTATTACAGTTGAATTTTTATAAAAGCGATGAACCCTTTCAAGTTTTATTGACAGACAAAATTCTTCTTGAATTTTACAGTGTAACGTTTGCATAAAAAGGACAAGAAGGCTTTTCTTACCCTATTAAATGCGTGTCATTTAAAAAATATGAATAAAATTATGCAGTTATTTGATTATATTTCTATTTGAATAACATATTTATAATATGGATTATTTAACTGGTCTTTTCTCTATATTACGATAGTCTGCATGGATGGCATGTCTTTAAAATTTTTGTATTTGTATTTGTTGTATTTATCCAACGCCGTGCTTACAGTTTCTACATTTGACGCTGCCTTCAGTACCAACAGCAATACGTAACTGAACGAAGATAACAGATGT
>BMAO01038910.1:0-32607 GCA_019973975.1 Trichonephila clavata | reverse complement strand
TATATAATGTTACGAATTTCCTGCGATGTGCTTAGAGTAAATTCAATAAGCAGAATCCTTTTAAAAAAATAAATAAAGCTATTTATTTTAACGAAGACTACAAGAATAACACTGCGCATTCAATAGCTCAGTCACCAGCCTACAGCTTGCTTGCTGTCTAAGGCTCCAATACCACTCCTAATCTTTCGTGCTGTTTTTATATGCTCTCTGCCGGAAGTGACGTCACTAACAGGAAGTTATGTCATATTAGAAAAATCCAGAACCTTGGAGAGAATTCAAGAAATCAGGATCCCTCTAGAAAATTCTCCTTGTCGCAAGGTTTCCAACTTCCGTCGCCAAAATTTGGCGACAAAAAATAGTTGCCTAAAACATCGCCAATGAGCCAATATCTCGCCAATTTGGCGACTTGCTATTGAAATACAATGGGATACATATAACATTCATTATCATAAGACAAATTACACCAATTTACAGAATTCGTAACATTGCCCCCCTCTCCAGGACTGCACGTCCCGGGCAGTACAATCCTTGAATAGGTAAAAATTATTTACAAGTATATACAATGGTCGACAGTACACAGTTACATACAAGCATATAAGTGGCTCTTTCGATCAGCTAGTTTCGTCCCTAGAGTTACAAAATAAGGGGCCAGCCGATCACAATGCACTACCCTAGGCCTTGAGTTCTTAGATTTTTGGATACGAATCACAACGTCATTTAGTCTTTTTAGGATTGTATATGGACCGTCCCAATTTGTCTGTAACTTTGGAGAAAGTCCTTTTCGTCGAATCGGGTTCCAAAACCAAACCTTGTCACCTTCGTGAAATTCATGTCCTGTAGCTCTCGTGTCGTACCTGGTCTTCATCTTTTCGTTGCGATGTCGATCCGATTACGGGCGAACTCGTGCACACTTTCTAAATGTTCCTGTAGTTCATGGACATATTCTTCAGGAGAAGAAGGCACATCAGGAGGGCGCCCAAACAGGAGATCACAGGGCAGACGGAGTTCACGACCGAAGAGCATCTGGGAGGGAGTGAATCCAGTGGTTTCATGGACGGCACTTCGATAGGCAAGCAGGAACATAGGAAGCTTCCGATCCCAGTCTTGTTGATTCATGGAAACGTGGATAGAGAGATGGTTTAAGATCGTTCTATTAAATCTCTCAACATGCCGTCTGACTGGGATGTAAGGGGGTAGTTTGTGTCTTATCAATCTTAAGAAGGACACAAGTGCCTTGATACAGCAGAAGTGAAATTTCTGCTTGATCAGAGTGCATCTGAAGGGGCGTCCCATAGCGAGAAATCCAGTTCTGCAGTAATACTTCGGCAACTGTTGTAGCTTCTTGATCAGCGATCGGGTAAGCCTCGGGCCACTTGGTAAAATAATCCTTGACAACTAAGATGTATTTGTAGCAATCATTTGAACGTGGGAGAGGCCCTAAGATGTCCAACGCGATTCTTTCAAATGGTGCCCCTACATTATAGCGCCGTAATTTTCCACGGCATCGTGTTTTGGGTCCTTTTCGGGCCCACATGCATCGCAGGACTTGCACCATCTTTCTACGTCATCTCTTACTTTGCTCCAGAAAAACCGCTCCCGAACCTTTTGGATGGTCTTCAATATTCCAAAATGACCTCCGGTTGGACTACTGTGTAATTGTTCCAACACTTCCGGTATTCTTGATCATGGGAGTACTAATTGCCATTTTGATGTTTTGCCATCCTCAGACTCCCATTTTCTGTATAATACCCCATTACGAATATGGAGTGAATCCCAGAGAGCCAATAGCGTTTGCTATCCGGACGATAGCTGGAGATATCTTGCCAACTGGGTCTAGTGCTAGATGATTCAAGAAGTTCCAAGATAGGTTTTATGTCGGGATCCGTAAGTTGAGCTTCTCTGACTTCTTCATCGCTCCAACGGTCTATTTGTGTCGATACCGAATCTTTATTTGACGAATGACAGGTGTTATGTCATATTTCTTCTCGACTGTAGTGCAGTAAGAACAAGCATTCGAGCATGGTCTTCTTGATAAGGCGTCAGCATTACCATGAAGGGACCCCTTGCGATGTTTGATCTCGAAATCGTACTCTTCAAGTTTCTGAATCCATCTAGCTATCTGGCCTTCGGTGTTCTTAAAATTTAAAAGCCATGCCAGGGACGCATGATCCGTTCGGAGCAAAAACTTCCGATCGTAAAGATAACTATGAAAGTTCTCAACAGCTTTTACAATGGCCAGTAATTCTTTTCTGGTGACGCAGTAATTTCTTTCAGGCTTTAAAGACACTTGCTCCAGTATGCGATGACATGTTCTTGGCCGTTAATTTCTTGGGATAAAACTGCTCCGACACTTTCATGGCTTGCGTCCGTGTCAAGAATGAATTGCTTTTCGGGATCCGGATAAACTAGAATGGGAAACGATGTTAGAGCCGCCTTCAAGCTATTAAATGCTTCCTCACATTCGTCTGTCCACAAGAACTTCTGTTTGTTTTCAGTCAGCCTGTGGAGAGGTCTCGCGATTGAAGAAAATCCTTTAACAAATCTTCTGTAATATGTGCACAGACCGAGAAAACTTCTAAGCTCATGCACATTTTTAGGGCGCCTCCAGTCTTTTACAGCTGACACTTTCTGTGGATCAGTTCTAACACCATCAGCAGAAATTATGTGACCCAGATAATTCACCTCGTGACGGAATAAGTTGCATTTGGAGGGGTTTAGCTTCAATTTGGCCTCTTTCAATTTTTCAAATACTCTCCTTAGGTTGCTGAGGTGTTCCTCGAAACTTTTCCCTACAATGATGATGTCGTCTAAATAAACCAGGCAAGCTTCAGGAGTGAGTCCGTTCAACACTGTCTCCATGAGGCGTTCGAAGGTAGCTGGTGCATTACAGAGACCAAACGGCATGACCTTAAACTGCCAAAGTCCTTGTCCTCCTGTCGTGAATGCTGTCTTTTCACGGTCTTCAGGATGTATCTCTATTTGCCAATAACCGCTTTTCAAATCCAAGGTAGAGAACCACTTGTTTCCGCTAAGAATGTCTAACGTGTCATCGATTTGTGGAAGTGGATAACTGTCCTTTTTTGTGACATCGTTGAGCCGTCGATAGTCTACACAAAATCTCGTAGATCCATCTTTCTTTCGGGCTAACACGATGGTAGAAGCCCAGGGACTCGACGAAGGCTCGATGACATCTCGTTCCTGCATGTCCCTTAGTAGATCTTTAACTTCTGTTGTCTTAGCAATTGGTAGTCTTCGGGATTCTGTTTAATAGGAGAGTGATTCCCAGTTTCAATTCGATGTTGAGCCAATTTCGTTCTCCCGAGGTCACCAGATGTACAGGAAAACAGTTCCTCGTATTCGTCAATAAGCATCCATGCTACACTTTTCTGTTCATCATTCAATTCAGTGGGCTTCAACAGATTCAGTTCGTGTTCTTTAGAAGGCTTTTTCGACATGATTTCGGGATGTTTCTGTATACAGGTGACTGGAGCACATGTTGCTAATACGTCGCCTTTCCTGATTGTTTTAGGATTACCAGTTAGATTAACAACTCTGACTGGTACAGTTTCCTTCGAAAGATCTACCAGTGCGGAAGCAACCAATACTCCTTTTGGAAAATTTTCAGAGTCCGGAAATTCAGTTAGACCATGTCGAAAGTTTTGACTTTTCTCAGCGGCCCCTCTTACAAGCATCTCAATTCGAGCTGGAATAGTAATATCACTTTTACAAGTTATTCGATGACACGGTTCTCTTTCAACAGCTCCTAACTGGAATAACGCTACATCTTCCGAATTTGAGCATAGCACATTATTCTCAAAGTCAATTACAAAATTATGTTTTGTTAAGAAGTCCAAACCGAGTATAAAAATGTCGGTGATTTCGGCTACAAACACGGTATGGCCATATAACACATTTCCAAACTTAATTGTTATATGCATCTTGCCAATAATGGGGATTTTATCCCCTTTCACGGTCTGAAGGGTAACGCAGGGCGGTGTCCGAAGAATTTTTACGCCAGGGCGTGGGTTCGAATCCCACTTCTAGTTGTTGTGCTAAATCCTGGCGCAAAATGGTGACATTGGCCCCTGTGTCAACGACCATTCGACACGGAAATCCATTTACATTCGCTTCAATAAACAGTCCATTCTCGCTGCTTGATGAAATTTGTAACACTTCAAAATGGGGCTTTTCATTCTCTGGCAACCTCCGCCCCGCGAGACCGCCACTACCTAGTTTTCCCTGAGTATTATTCCTCGACAGGCTCCTAGGCCGTTGATCTTGGCGAGCCTGGCATTGCCTTTGGAGATGGCCTTCTGCTCCACATTTCCAGCAACGGGCGTTGTTTCTTTTAAATTTGCCTGTCTCCTCTCCAGACCTCTGCTTCATCCCCCGGAACTCCTCTAACAGTTGTGTCATAACTTTAAGTAAAGGATCCTCATCTCGTTTCACCTCCGCACCTCTGATAAAGTGATGATCCCTTCTCGATGCTTGTTGTGCCGCTTCAAACTTGATCGCGTAGACTAAAGCGGACTTCAGATCCTTAGTTTCCGCCATTTGTAGTGCCTTTTGTATTTCTACGTCTCTGACGCCATCGACGAAATACTGCACAGCTAAAGTCTCTCTTACTTCAGTAGGACAATCGGAGAAGGCGAGGTGAGACAGCTTTTCAATGTCCGTTGCGAGCTCTTGAAGGGTTTCGTTGGGTTTTTGTTGGCGAGTCTTTAACTGAAGTCGGCTATAATCCTTCAGGCATTTCTCGCCAAAACGCAACTCTAGGGCACTTGAAAGAGCATCAAAATTTAACTGTTCATTATCGGGAATGGTCCTCAGTATATCTGCAGCTTCGGCTCGGAGAGAAGAAGCCAATTGGCGAGCTTTGGTAATTGGATCCCAGCCATTAGCTTCTGCGACAATGGCGAACTGCGTCTTATACACCTGCCAAGATGTTTGCCCGTCATACGGCAGTAATTTCATACAGGGTCTGTTGACAACAGGCATATATCGAGCATTTTGAGATTGATTTGCAGCAGCCAATCCAAATTCTTGAGGCTTCCTCTACTTTAGCATTGGCTACCTTCACGGCATTATTAATTTCCTTCATCTCAGATGTCATTTCTGCTTGTCCTGCTTTCATTTCTGTTTTCATTTCAACTTGTCCAGCTTTCATTTCTGTCATGAATGACAAAAGTTGCGTTAATTTGTCTTCCAATGCGGATTCTTCCTTCTGCTTTTCTTCCGCAGCTTTCTTACTCTGCTCATTCGTTTCACCAACGTTGTCGGATATACCACCACAACTTTGCTCTCTTTCAAGAGCTTCTCGAAGACGTTCGATCAAGTCATCTTTCAGTCCTGATGTGGGCAAATTCCTCGCCGACAGTTCGTCTTTCAATGCGGCCACAGTGAGTTTCGACAGAGATTCTCGATGAAGATCAGCCATTTTCCTTTATCTTCACTATTCGATCCCACTTCTGACGCCAATTTGTTACGAATTTCCTGCGATGTGCATAGAGTAAATTCAATAAGCAGAATCCTTTTTAAAAAAATAAATAAAGCTATTTATTTAACGAAGACTACAAGAATAACACTGCGCATTCAATAGCTCAGTCACCAGCCTACAGCTTGCTTGCTGTCTAAGGCTCCAATACCACTCCTAATCTTTCGTGCTTGTTTTTATATGCTCTCTGCCGGAAGTGACGTCACTAACAGGAAGTTATGTCATATTAGAAAAATCCAGAACCTTGGAGAGAATTCAAGAAATCAGGATCCCTCTAGAAAATTCTCTCTGTCGCCAAGGTTTCCAACTTCCGTCGCCAAACTTGGCGAAATGTCGCCAAACATCGCCAATATCTCGCCAATTTGGCGACTTGCTATTGAAATACAATGGGATACATATAACATTCATTATCATAAGACAAATTACACCAATTTACAGAATTCGTAACAATATATAGATTTAACTACAAAAAAGCTGATTAAATAGGAATTTGACACATTTAAAAGCAATGCATGTAATATTTTTGTATCTGTTTAGCTAGCTTTTTTTGTTTTTAAATTTACTTATTATTTTTTTACTAATTTATTATGATTCAAAGATTGCATTTTAGGCATTTAACTCATATTTTTCTTTCTTTTATGTTTAAATAAATTTTATCTTAAATAAAGGAAGTTTTAAAAAGTAGTTTTCAATGGCTCAAGTTTTTGATTATATGACCTTCTTTTTGTTTAATATTTAAATAAATTAATTTTTTGCTTGATAAATTAACTATTGTGGAAATGTCAACTGTTACCAAGCCAAAATCAAAATTAGGATAAAAATTAGTTATGTTTCAGGAAAAGCAAGGATTTTTATCTGAGAAAAGGATTTGTTCGCCAACTCATAGCAAGGCAGTTTAAGTATTTTTCCAGAAAACAGCATCAGCCAAAGTGATGATCCTGATTTTAAACATGAGGTAACTTTCAAAATAGGATATTAGATATCCTAACTGGGTGATTAAACTCCAACCTCAAACTACCCTTAAATTTAACTAAGCTACTCCAGCCATAAAATACAACTATTATCAACAGCTATGGAAAATATATTTAAATAGACCCATTTTCTCAAGGAGAAACTGCCACAATAGCATTAGACCATACTCCAAACAGACACACAACACAATTAAAATAAAAGATGCAAAAAGAATCTACTATCTTTTTCATTAGGAGTCTCTCAACAATTAAATATTTTTCACTGAAAGAGAAGAGTTTATAATGAAGGTGACTATGGCACCCAACTGAATTTGTAAGTGTAACTGTATTTGTAACAGCCCTGCTGAAAGAATTATTCCCCCAAAATAACATACAAGTTAATTTTATATTAATATATGAAATTTATCAGTCATGTTATTGCATATACAAATATTTGTTAGCCAATTAATGACAAGTATAAAAATACTTCATTGATTTTTTTTACCCATTTCTGCTCAGTTTATTCATGTTTTTAGGAAACAAGATTGGAAAATTCAGTTTTATTATAAATCAATTATCATTATTTAATACAAAATAAAATGATAATACCAATCTTTCGTCTATTCTTCTGTTTGCGGTAACAAAACCATTGGATAGAGTCAAGGTCTGAATACATTCCATCATTGAATTTTCAATACACATGAAAATATATTTTACATATTTAACATTCACCAGTTGCGATTATCTTTTTTTATTATTTAAAAAAATAACAGCACTAAATGGCTGCAATAGCCAAGTGGTCAAGGCAATAAGCTTACAACTGGCAATATTTCAGTTGAGTTGCATCATTGAGTACTGATTTCACTAAATATCTGTATCATAATAATTGCAGTGATGTATCTGAAATCTATTGGATTCGAAGTCTTTATAAAAGTATGGTGAGTCACTTCAGATGTCCATTTCATCTTTTGATCCTAACTCAAAAACTATAAAATGTATTTGCTATGTTTAATGGGTCATTGTATCAGCAGATATAAATAGTTGGAAGCATTCAATAAAAAAAAACACCATCACTATTTGTATTATAATTTAATGTTATATGATGAAAATTAATAATTTCTAAAATAAATTTTACCCATCAAAAGAATTTAATATCAAGTAATCACACTATACATTTTATTTAAATAATGCAGCTGGTGTATTATTCAATTAAATTTCAATTACAGGTACACATATCTCTTAAATAAAATTATTTCTTTCAATACCTTGATTTTTTTTAACATGGCTGTTAGTGATTCCAAATATGATTTTTCAAAAATATACAGGAACTAAAAATTATTAAATTCTTTAATATGTTAAATATACCCAATTGTTTCTGGAAAAGAGAGTAGATCATGGAACGGTAGAGTGGATCCTCTGTGAAGCGTATCCCTGCTGTATACATACGTAGGAAATCAAAACGAAGCAGAGCATGTCTGTGCAAGAAGTGGCATGCTTCCCACTCATGGAACATGCTGCTAATGTGTTTCTGGATCATTTCTTTTTGCAGTTTCAGGAACATTTCCTTACTAACACCCAACTGTTCCAGAATTGTGATGAAGGGGCGATTCAGAAAACACGCACCTTTGAAATAAAAATAAAAAGAGAATGTTTACTTTTATTCAATGTATGTAATTAGAAAACTACTGAGAACCACTGCTTAATTTGAACAACTTCAACAAACATAGATTTTCAAAACTTCTTTCTACAGAAACTGTGAGGGGGGGGGGGAAGAGTCTAGATATCAGCTAAAGTTTTGAGACAAATATTTAGATTTCATGAAAAAGAAACTGTCCCTTTCACAGAATTAAAAAAAATATATTCAAGTAATGTTCTTGATGTATAAAAAAAAACTTAACAGTAAATTTTTTTTTTTAAAAAGTAATGCGAACAAAAGGAACAAATTTTCATTGGAAAAAATAAGTAAATAACCAAAGTTTAAAAAAAAAATCTTTTTACAAATGGGAGGAAAAATCATAAAATAGGAAAAAGATGCAAAAAATAGTTCAGTAGCTTCAAAAAACATTAGAAGATATTTTTAAAAAATTACATTCATTATTTTAAAAATTTTTCTCGCACACACACACAAAAACGATAAATCAATAGTACATTATTTGATAAAAGATTTATCAAAATGACTAAATAACTTACACTAAAATGACCTCATAGGAAAAATAACTATGCAAAATATTCTGATATTTTTTAAACACACACAAATTATTTTGTAGGAAGATTTAAAATTTTCTAGTAGACAAAAAATAATATTTCAGTATTACTTTCTCTAGATTATTCAAGTCAAAAATTAATTTTAAAGCAGAATGGAAGTTTGTAATGACTAGAAACTTCATGCACAAGGAAACATGTTAAACTACTACTTTTATTGCTATTGATCTGACAAGAAAACACGAAAAAGTAAAGTACAATGGGTTCAGATTAGGATAGTCAAAAATTATAATTTTGTATATACAGTAATACGACAAATGTGAATTAGGAGTTACGCGATTTTAAAATCTCATCAATTCATCTTTTATTTGAGGGAGAACAAATTGGTAATGTAATTGAAAAATTTGCCAATCTTACCAAGACAAATAAATTTAGAAGTGGATAGTGATGAGGTTTAAGAGCTGCAGGATTCCCAAAATCATCAGCTGACAACTGCAGCAGCTCATAGAAATGTATGAGCAAAAGCAAGACACTGAAAATGTCTGAGTATTTAGACCAAGTTCAATCAGAAGATCAAATGATAGTTGGGAATTTGACAGGTCTCAGTAAATTTGAAAGAAGGAAAAAAAAGAAGAAAAAAAAAAAGGTTATAAATTTTAGAAAACATACAACAAGATTGATGAGCATATTTTTCCAGCAAAACAAGGAATAAAAAAATTCTTAGCACAATAGAAGGAAATTTTGCAAGGAGGAAACAAATTTTTGAGCCAGCAAACAATTTGGTTGGATTTTATGAAACCTTCTACATCAAAATAATTTTGGTTTTCGATTTTGTATGAGTGTTTTCTAAGATTTTACTAAACATTTTTTTATGAAAGAATTATTTTTTTTAATCTCTGGCACCAAATAACAATAATTTATAAGTGAAATAACACCATGACTTACATGGTTATCACTCAGTCCCACCTATAGCGTAAGTTTGGGGTATTACTGTATCATATTGTTAGTTTTCAATTGAACTATTAATAGTATGTTATGGAAAAGCAAAAAACTTACGTTTTTCACTGAACTTGAGGATTTCCAAAGAATTATGATCTGACTCAAATTTTTTCATGCTTTTACGAAAACGAATGGTCTTTCTTTCAAGCCTGGGATCAACAACTAACATGCCTTTGCAACCAGCATAACGAATCTGCATTGCAGAAGGTTTCTTGTCCAATACATCCAGTTTCTTGTATACCTAGAAATATCAAACACAAGATAAACAGTTTGTTAACATACAGGGTATAAATGTAGATGTATTTAATGTTGTGTGATAAAAACTTGTAAAAAACATGTTTTATCTTTTTCTGCATTTGCAAGAAAATCAATAATATAGAAATCTATTTAATATATTTGTTGGATGCTAGGGATAAAATTAAATAGCTCAAAAAGAACTAAATTATAATTTTAATTAATTTATTAACTTCATCAATATTAATGCCATTCAACTGTATTTCTAGTTATTTTTTTCCTTTTTATTTTTCTAGCTTTAAAATAAACTCCAATGCCAAATTTTGTAAAAATAATTTTAGAAAAAAACCCTGTGTTACAGAGATGTTTTAAAAATGGGTGATACCCGAAAGAAAAAGGAGTACCTCAAACATTTGATAAATATTTCTACAAAATTTTTTATATCAATTCACCTTTTCCATTCTATATAAATTAAAATAAAATGCAACATTATAATATTATGAAATATGAGTTGCCACATATTAAATTTTATTTTCTTTACTATAATTTTTCATACAATAAGATACCTAAATCTAAACTTTGAAGAAATTTCTTCATACTGCTTAGGAAAAAGATCAAACCTATAATTGGAAAGCATGTAAAATTAATTACAAGAACTAGACTAATTTATAATTAGTGATCCACTTACCACATGGTATTTACACACACATTGAGAAAATATTAAGTTGATAGTCAACATGAAGTAATTTAGTACAGTTTTCTTTATATATATCTAGATATCAAATCAAATTTGGAACATCGGCTATTTGATTTTTTTTTTTATTTGGGGAAGGGGTGAGTAATTAGTCAGAAAGCTTTCTGAATAAATCATTATCACTTATATTAATTTATCTAGCTCCAATAATTTCAAAAATAAGGGTGTCCCTAGATAAATATAGGGAATGTGGTTCTCAGTCTTCAGTGTTAATTATACTGCAGTATCCATCTCTTTTTTTTTGCTTCCAAAATTTCAACAATCTGTCTTAATCTTAGTATTCAAATCATTTACCTTTCTCAAAAAAAGTATATTAAAAATTATATATATACAGTGAAAATCACTTAACATGAAACTGAGGGGGACTGAAATATTTTTTTTGTTAAAGAATTTTGCAAAACACACACATCAACAAATTTCAGATTTGTTGCAGTTTATTTCATTTACATAGATATGTATATACATATGTATTTAATAAAAATCAATGAAACAAAAACATTCACAAGAATTTAGAGAAATTTAATACAAATTTTTCAAGTTATCAAAAACAAAACATTTATTGAGTTTTTAAAAAATAATCTGGTATTTTTTTTTTTTTTTTTTGCATTGTCATCTTTAGCATTAAATTTTTTGAAGTTGTCCATTTTGTCATTCATTTCACTTTCGTTGTCGGAATTTGCATCAATGATATTTTTGGGGCTTTGAACAAACTCCATAATTGGGGCATTATTATCCTCTGCTGCAAAGAATTCTTCAAAAGATACAGTAGAACAATCCAATCCGGCTGGTGTTTTCGGTACTTTGTTCGTTGCCAGAATGGAAAACTTTTCATGTTTGCGATTTTGGTTTCGTGTTAAGGGGGGGGGGGAAACATGAAAATACATAGTAGTTTGTTGGGATCTGTGTATTATTTTGTTATAACAGATATTTTGTCCTAAGCGTTAAGCTTATTTCACTGTATTAATAATTGTACAGTGTTTAGGTTGCGATGGGGGTACAGCTTAAAATGCACTCACTCCCCCCTCCCAAATATTTTAGAAGTAGTGTAAGTAATAAATCTGTAAGGATACACTTACCAAAAAAAAAATTAGAGGAAAGATATCAATTGATCAAATACGCAAGGCAAATTTGCTGTACAACAACAGAAATGAAAGACTTATATTAACTATTGATCGTATCTTTAGTTCTGCTTTTACTAAAATAAGTCAAATAATTTATAAACACGGAAATAAAAAAAAAATTTCTAATTTTTAAAAATTTTATTGCTTTATTTAATTATTTTTACAATTGTAATTAAAAACTTATGTTGAAAATATATAAATAAAATTTAATGATCTTGATCAAAATATGAAGATAATTATTATTTTTAAGATTAATGAAATTTCCTAAACTAAAATCTTAAACAAGGAATTAGATGCTACAATTTTATATATATAAACAAATGTGTGTTCAATTAAGTTTTTAAATATCTGTTTTCAATCTATACTTGGTCCGCTTCCACTGAAAATTTTACCTCCATGTTATGTATTGATCTGTACCAGGGGTAGGCAAATAGCGGCCCATGGGCCACACACAACCAGCAAAGAATTTTTTTGTAGCCCACTAAGAAAGATAGAAAATTAACTTTGAATTGAGATTTCTTCCCCCTGCACAATCAAAGATATGTCCTGCATTTTTCACACTTAGGAAAACAGAATTCCTTCATTAGGAAAACAAAAAGTGAGCTTGAAAGTGTTTCTACAAAGAGATCATCAGCAGTTTGGAGGACAAGATCACAAGATCTAAAAAAAAATTGAGCCCAAATTTAATGTGCTCTGTTATTCTATTAATGCTGATATTGGTACAGCACATGAGGAGCTACAGCTTGAGCTTATTGACTTGATGTTAAAAATGGGATGCAGTGGGAAGGAAATGTTTTACGCTATAACATTAATTGATTTTTACAAATCTTTATTGGCCGAAACATTTCTATATATGAATAATTTTTTAAGGAAACTGTTCTTTACATTTAAGTCAAGATATATTTGTGAACAAAGTTTTTCTTGCATAAAGATCAACAAGTGTAAATATGGATGCAAGTTGGCTGACATACAACTTGGAGGGTGTGATGAAGAATTTCAGTAAGCAATCTCACTCCTGGTTTTAAAAGAAACAGAAGAAAAGATTGACAGGGCACATTTGTGTCTCATTAAACTGATTCTAAAATTAAATGTGTTTGTGGCTATAGATTATATGAAATTAGGACCATAAATAAATTGAATAAAACTAGTACCCTATTTTATTTAACTTACATTCATTATTTTTTATAATGAATGCAATCATTTTAAAAAGGTGCAGCCTTCTGGTATCCTCCACTCCCACAATGTGGTCCCATGAACCAAAACAAGCACCACCTCTGATCTATACAATCTTTATAGATTTTGTATTGATTACATATACACCTGATATCAATTGCAAAAGTACTTTTTGATTGTACTGGAGATACTGTTTTTGTACTAGTGCTCACTTTTACCCACTTCTTTCTATGTCTTATGCTTGCATGTTAATTTTATTTTATTAAAAAAATTAAGGGAAGAGGCTTTACATGTATATGTATAAATTCTTAAAAACAATGCTGATATTTAAAATGCAAATTGAATATTTAATTCTATGGAACTTATAACACATAATTTAGAATACTGAAAAAAAGTAAGATAATAAATTAAGTTGGTTCTGAATAAATATAAAATGTTTAATTTTATGCTTTACAGGAATATGAATAAAGTGGTAATAGTAACTAATATATAAATAAGCTAATTTTTTTAAAGAAAAATATTGAAAGAGAAAAAATCCTAAACAATTACATACCTCTTCAGCAAGCTCTGATGATATTCTACCAATGCCATCTGAAAAATTGTAAGGCTCAGTAGATTCTTCCTCTTCTTCATCCGTCGCTGATTCACCTTCTTCTTTCAAAAATTTTTTCGGACTTTTTGGCCTTGGATCCTTGAATGTGAGATACTCTTTGACACCCCCTTCAATGTCATCATCTGGTTCTTTTACATTAGTTAATTCTTGTGGTACCTCAATGTATCCTAAGGACTGTGAAAAAGTTTGTCCCATACGAGCCATATACTTTGGAACTTGACGAATTTTATCCAGAGCACCAAATTCTCGTCTCAAATCATCTGCAGTTTTTTTTTTACTGTCTTCCGCATAGTACCAAAGACCATGACCTTTCAGTTGACTAGTAGAGCTTCCAACATACTTATAATTCCGTTTGCCAATTTTCAAACCTCTAAGTAATACATTTTTATAATATTTTTTGAAGAAATTCCGTTGTAGTTCTGCTGAATTTTGACCAAAAGACTTAGCAGAATAATTAATTGAGTCCATATTTACATCCTTAATGGACACTCTAAGAGAATAGTCTGGTTCACAATCACGTAAAGCTCGACTTTTTAAAGTTGGCTGGGGAGGTAGAAAAACAACATGTGTTGGTGTAACAATACAACGCTTAATGAGCAACAGATGAGAATCTTTAACTTTTTTGGAAGAAAAATCATCTATTACAGCCTTTGGCTCTTGTTTCCAAAAAGATTCATACAAATATCTGAGGCAATCATAAAAATTCACCACATTTCCCTTGATGATGGCTTCAAAAATTTGATATAAGGAACGACTAAGGGCATGGGGATTTTCTTTGCATTTTTCTTGGAGGAATACTTTGACCTTTTCTACTTCTTTCCAGAAAATTAACTGATCACTAATTTCAAAACTTCCAGTTAAGATGCATTGCAAAGCATAAAAGCATTCAAAATCATTTAACTGAAACTGGACCACTGTTGGAGGTAGTTCACCCTTTATCATTGTGATTGGAGCGAAGAAAATTTGGATACTTTTACAGTATGTTAATAATTGAAAAAGAAAATCATAATCCTCACTTTTAAAATCAAGCTTTAGAATAGTGTTCATGGAGAATTCTTTTTTTAAGTAAGATGGGCAGTTTTCATAGAGATCTACAGCCCTGAACCAGGAAGTGGTATTATCGATTTCATAGAATGGAACATAATCTTCTTCATCCTCCTTCCGAATCATAGAATACATTAAAGGAGGCATTAGCATACGTATGTATAAATTCAAACCATCAGTTTTGGAAATCACAATTGAATACAAAGACGCATATTGTAATTCTAATTTATACCAATTATGAGTAGTAATGTTACGTTTCTTAATAGGACAATTTTTACCTACCAAAAAATATAAGATTAATTTTTTATAATCATGTAACAACAGAAGTTTTACTTGGGTTATTTTATATTTATCCGATTCAATAGAAGTTTTACTATCAAAATGTTCACAGAATGTATTCAGTCCTATCATGTTTCCAAGTGAAAATTTGAGTACATCAACTGCTCTATTTTCAGTGGAAAGGACATTTTCAATTGTAAAAGGTATTGAACTAAACTTTAAATATAATTCTGAATTAAGTCTTTCATATTTAGAACAACAAAACAGGTCTACAAATCTTCTAAATGATTCTTCTAAATTTTTTTTACAGAGTTCAGTTTGACAAAACACATTAAACAAAAAGTTCAAATGGAAAAAAGTATTCTCACTTTTACTTTTTTTCTCATTTTCTTGATTGTTAGAATCTGAAAATTCAGCTCTTCTCTTACAATCTTTTATAAAAATAGGCATACCACAGAAGGATTTAAGGTTTCTCTTTAATTTTAATAGAGGTCCATTCGATTTTAAGGAAGTATCACCAGATTTTGATTCAAGAATTTTGTTCAGTTCTAAAGATTCTTCTTTGTTCAGCAGCCACAGGAATTCCAAGTCTAAAGTTGGTTCAGTCATTTTGTAAATGTACGACCAGCTAAAAACCTATACTATATGAAAATAAAAATTTTGTAACTAATCCTTTATATATATATATATAATTTGATTTGAAAGCAATTTTCAACTAAATAATTTTTTACATCAAATTAGTGATTATTATTTTTCAAAATATGGAATGATATTGAAATTGAAGTATACATTTATCTTTAAATATCAATAGATCCAAATTATATTACCAAACAATATCTTTTAGGTGTAATGAAAACTTTTAGCAAAATAGCTATGTGCAAGTTGCATTGAGTAAATTTAATTTTAGTATAATCTTTAATATAATTTCTTTAATTATTGCAATTACTATAATTATCAGTGATGTACACAAGTTGTGGGCTCAAACCCCTCCAAAACACCAAGAAATTAATTTTTTTTTGCATAAAATTATGCATTAAGAGCTTTTTTATCTGCATGTTTTTTAAAACCTAAGCTCCTCTCTAACATGTAGTCTGTGTATACCACTGACAATTACAGCAACAGTTTTCTCTGCCTCCCTCGCAAAATTGAACAAATTTCAACACAAGTTGCTTGTAAATCCAAATGTTTCTCATGAGTAAAACCTTCATAAGACTTAAGAAAAAAATACTAACATTCAGGTTTTCATAATTATAGATGAATTTTTAAAAATATACAGACCATTTTTGTTCTGCATTTTATTTTAAACTTTACTTTTATGAAATGCCAAAAATCATGAACTAAAGGTTAAAATAAAGTATAAAATATACATTAAATTTTTTACTTACTAAAATAATTTAAGGTTACACTTCCAGAAATCTAGATGCAAAGGCCATGCAGAAAAGAGAATAATCACTGGAAGTAAATAACAGAATTCAAATAACAAATATTAATATTATTTAGTGAATGAAATAAATTTCAGATTAAGTTTTTTCCCCCTATTCCTGGGTTTTAACAAGTATACTGATCCCTTGAAATAAAAACTTAAAAGAGTAACAGATACAATAAGCACATAAAATTAATTTTTAAGAAATATTACACAATTAAGAGCATATTTAGCAGAACCTAGTATCAATGATTTATAAAAGCAAATATTTTCCCAGCTTTATTTATCCAAACAGAACGGTAATTATTCTAATAAAAACAATTAATAATCAAGAGACTTTATATATTATGACTGTCACACAGATATCTGAGCAATTGCAATAAATTATATGCTCTTTTCAGAATTCAATACCTATCTTAGTAACACCATTAATTGTTGAGCTATTTTAAAATCATCTCTATATCTGCAGAAATAAAATTATAGGATCAAATCCATAAAGAATCAAAATCTGACTAAAAAATAAACAGCACTTATGTACTATCGCAAGAAAGCCAATATTCTAGATAACTCACCAAGTTGGCAACTCCGAATTTCTCGTGTTTTGTACACCCAGAATTGGCAACCATGTGCCAATATGTTTCATATGTTGCCAATAAGGTTGCAATAATATTTTTTTTTATCCTACGCCCGTCTTCGGCAACTCTGGCATTAGTCAACAAGAAGCCTGATAAAATGATGATGAAGCATTAAAAGAATTAAAATTTGCCTGCGTAGAATTGTTTACAAAATACTTTAAAACAATAGGGCAGTGTTTGTGGTGGTCACCATCCATTTCACCCTGGTTGTACAGAGGGCAACAAGCAGAATCCTTCTACTCCAATGCCATATAAATGCCTTTGCAAGTAGCGATGTCCAGTAAGTAAACAAAAGCATGCAACTCCAACAGATTGGAGCAGGGAACTGGGGACTATACCACTTTTGTTAAGCAATATATTTTACATATATTTTAAAGATAGATACTACGTTTTACCTGGAGCTGCTTCACCATACAGGGAGGCTCTATTAATTTGCAGTTTACTGTAAATGATTCTTTTGATATTAGACAGAGCCATGGGAGAGTCAGGTTGGGACATGAGAGATCCCACTTTAAAAAACCTATCCGCTTTCTCATTTCCAGAAACGTTACAGTGGTTGGGAATCCACTGGGGACAATGCTTTCTCCAGACTTCCCAAGTTCAGTTAATTTTCTTCAACAGGAAATAACTAGTGTGTTTCAATTATATCTTGAGTTTATTAGAGACAAAATGGTAGCTTGAGAATCGATAAAAAATACAATATTACGTTCAGAACAGTTTTCCCGGTTATCGATTGCAAATGATATTGCTGCTATCTCACAATCAAAATTGTCACAATACTTTCCAACAGGATAACTAATACTGAAAGCTCTTGAATAGGCTCCAGCACTCGCATTTTTAATAGCATCTTCTGCTGAACCATCTGTGTATACATGGAACCATTTGTCAAGAGAATATCTGTAATGTATAGTAACAAGGGCAGCACTTTTTAAGTCACTTTGTACAGAAAATTGTTTACCAACACTCCAAACAAGATCCAGGTGGCTCTCCAAAGCCATTTGGCACATAATAGGGTTAAATTCCTGTGGGAAAACTTGGTGGTTGGATGTAGGAATATCGAAAGTGTCCATAAGATCATGAACAGTTGAAAGGAAAGACTTATGGGTTTTTAATCTTTCATTTGTGGGTCTATAATAATTTAAGAAATTGTTTCTACTTCTTAAGATCTTTTCAACCAGGTTCAGGGCACTTTTTTGACTCCTTTCACTTAAAGGTTCCACATCTGTCTGGAGTTCCATTGCAGCTACAGGGGTTTATTTGGCAGCACCAGTGATTAAACGCAGTATCCTGTTTCGGAAAAGATTAAGCCTATTTTTAACAGAATCGGAGGCAGTTATTAAAGCTACATTTCCATATTCAACAACAGGTTGACATGACACTTATAGGCTGTGCACAAAACATCTTGAATGAGCCTCAAGTTACACCAGCTAAACGCTTCAGCAGCTTAGATCTTAAGTAACCTCTTTCAACAGTTGAATCTATATCAGGGGTCGGCAAACTGTGGCACGCGGAGCAATTCCTAGTGGCACGCCATCACTCTACAAAATTATAAGATATATATATATACATCTCCTATATATATATATAGTACATTTTTATATAAAGGTTATTTGTCACTTTCGATTCTCTGCCATAAAATGATTCTGCTGAATCAGCTTGCTTGTAGTTTGTGTGCTTTATATAAAAGAAAACATCTTCTGTTTAAATGTAACTTATTATTAGTGTTAAATATTCAACACTAATAATAAGTCAGATGTCAAATAATATAAATAATTATTGAGTAATACTTGTGTAAAATGAAGAATCATTCATAACGGCTCTGTGATTAAAAATAAAGTAGTTTGTCCTTTATCCATCAAAAGCTTGGGCATCGACGGAAAAAGAATAAGAAATGTCTTAGATATAAATCATAATTGTGCTTAACAAACGTTTTGCAGCGAGAATATAATAAACAAAAATAGTTATTCTATCGACATGTTTAATTTGGATTGGAAATAAACTCGGTAAAAAAAACTGTGTGTGTGCTATGGGTTATTTAAGCAAGTGAATCTAATTTCATAACAAATGTTCTTTTTAACTAAATATTAAGGGCAACTGTAATTTTTTGAGTGCTGTGCTAAAAAAGTAATAATTATTTTATTTTTTACTTTTGGTGCGAATTAAGCTATTGGAAATAGATATTAGAACTCATTTTTTTTCAGGTTCTCTATTAGTCACCCCGATATACGAATACCGAGTATAATTTCAGTCGAAAGTTTAATTTAGTTTTATGCAAGACGTGATTTTTAGGTTACTTTTAACTTTGTCACATTGTGTTAGTTTTATTGTGAAAATTTGTATATTATTTTGTTTAATTATTGCGACAATTATAGTTACATACTGAATCAAATGACGACTAAAGCTTGATGTTTGCGATTTCCAAGATTCTTGGACTAACAAATTTGGATTCATACAACAAAAAGATCGCGCTGTATGTGTGCAATGTCACAAAAATGTCGTATGTCGTCAAGTGTACAAAGACATTTTCAAACTAAGCACCATGGCACCTTTAAGAATTGTGATGAGAAATGTGAAGTTTTAGAAAGAACGGTTTCTGAATATATAAAAAGGAAATTACATTTTTATGTCAAACAACTGGAGTCAAACCAAAAGCGACAGAATGTAGTTTCGTCATTGATTTAGCAGCCAAAGAAAACCTTTTATAGATGGTGTACATATAAAGAACACATTTTTAAAAAGTGCTGAAATATTGTTAACAATTTACCTAACTTGTAAACATTATACTGAATTCAATAAATATCTGCCTCTGCCCAAACTGTTGAAAGAAGAATAACAGAATGTAAAATTCAGGTTAACAAGAAACTGTTACATTTAGCATAGCTCTTGATGAAAGTAAAGACGTGAATGATGTTGCACTCTTTGAAGTAATTGTACAATAGTGTCATAAAAATCAAATTTATGAAGAGTTATGTTAAAGGACAGGAAATTTTTTTTTCATTTATAAATCACTTGGAAAGAAACAATATTAATATAAATAAAATATTTTGTGTGTAACTACTGATGGCGTTCTTGTAATTGTTGACAAGGATAAAAGAACTGTCAAACTTCTTGAAAACCATATTGGACATAAAATATTGAACTCCCATTGCATAATACATCTGGAAAGCTTAATTGCCAAAATTTCGTCTCAGCGCTTAATTTTTGTAATGAATACTGTTGTTAAAATAGTTAATTTTATAGTGTCTTGATCTTCATTAGTACACAGACAATTTAAATCTCTTTTAGAAAAAATTGATAGTGAACATGGTGATCTTCCCTTGTACAATCCTGTCCGTTCGCTTAGTCTTGGTAATGTATTGAATAAGGTTATGTTATGCATGGGACACATCAAAAGTTTTCTTAATGAGGAGGGACAACATTTTCCCGAATTAGACGATAAATAATGGTTGTGAAAATTGATGTTTCTGACAGATATAACTAAACATCTCAATGAACTAAATTTAGGATTGCAAGGAAAAAGTCAAGCAGTGCTTGAACTTTTTGAATATTAGAAAGGCTTTGCTACAAAATTAAATATATTTTCCCGTGATATTAATACTAGTACCTACAAATACTTCCCGAATGTTAAAGCGCTTGCAAATACATCCAGCGTAGACAAAGATGAACTTCAAACTTACGTTGAAACACTTAAGGACGAGTTTTCTAAAAGATGCAAAGACTTTGAAGTTGTATGCCTATATTTTCCTTCCTAATCAAACCTGATTTGATAGATCCTTTAATAATCTCATTCGATTTGTCAATTTTTGAGTGGATGGAAATTGATAATTTTGAAATGGAACTTATTGAATTAGTATCTTCAGAATTATGGAAAATTGGAAATTAAATTTGGAAGATTACTCTAGCAATAAATCGACAGCTATTTTAAATTGCTGCATGTCATTGCATGCACGATTAATTGTTTGAAAAAAATAGCATGTGCCCTGCTTTCCGCTTTTGGTTCCACATATCTATGTGAACAAATTTTTTCTCATATGAAATATATTTTGAGTCCACTAAGAAATTGTTTAACTGCTGAACATTATGAATCCTGTGTCAAATTGAAAGTAACCAACTATGCCCCTGATATTGCGACATTAAGTAGAGCTCTGCAGGGACAAGGTTCCCATTAAAATTTTAATTTTTTACTTAACTTTGTTGCATGAACACTTATATTCTATGTTGTTTATTTCTTGTATCATAAATATTTTTAAGAATGCTCAATATATGTATAATTTTTTTTATTTATTTATATTGAAGAATAGCTCTATTTAAATTTTTCCCCTTGAAAATACTAAAAACATGCATATTTATGTGTACAGTTTTAATTCTTTATTTATATTGAAGTAATAACTATATTGTATGTTTATTTTTATATATCTTTAAATGGATGATAATTAACATATAATTAAATTTGTGTTTTTGACCTCTATTTCCTAATTCTGCTTGTATTGCTGTGGGAATCGAATTGTTTCAAATATTTGCTATTGCTTGGCACGCGGAATCATGTTGGTAGGTTGGTTTGGCACGCCACAGCTGAAAGGTTGCTGATCCCTGATCTATATGATTCTTCCATGTTAATTTAGGGTCTAAATAAATACCCCAATAAACAGTGTCAAATGTCCAAGATAGAGCTTTTTACCGTACTGAAGTTGGATGTCATGGTGTTTAGTATTGAGAGAAAAAAATTGATAGGTGGTCTTATCAGTATTAACCGACATATTGTTTTCATAAGACCAAATGTAAAGAACGTGCAAAGCCTGCTGAAGCACACTCTCCAAGCCAGAAATGTCAGATCCTGTAGCACTCACCACCATGTCATCAGCAAACAATAAAATATCTATACCTGGAACAGATTTAGGAATAGGATCTATCATATCGTTAATCATCAGATTAAAAAGAATTGGGCTCAGTACTGCTCCCTGAGGCAAACCCTGTCTGGTTTTGCCTAAAGCCAGACTAAGTATGGCCATACCAGGTTGCGATAATATATAAGTACCAAATAAATTTTAACATATCATCAGAATTACTTCAGTTTTTATAAGAAATATAAAAATTGATTATCTTTTGTTATAATACATACATGAATCCCTTTTCCAATGCTAGCACATCTGTTGCAAAAAAAAATTTAAAACGATTAAGTTTTTGAAAGAATACTTGTGTTAGAAAATATTGCTATTCAGAAAACATGCAACTTAAATTGTACTTTAGTAGATATGTTCCATTTCTTCAAATTTATCTTAAACTCTCCATTATAAACTTATAAGGAAAATTGATACATGTGGCAATACCTATATGTAAAATATGATACATAAATATTAGCATGCCAACCAATAAGTACGAGAAGATTTTAAGGAAACTGCATCAAAGTTTATCTGCATTAATACACTAAATTTGGAACTTACAAATTAGCGTCACCCCAGCAAAATTAACACCATGCGAGCTGTGTTTTCATAGCAAACCAATAAAAAAACCATGTATTTTACTTGAAAAATATTCAATCAGTCAAAATTTCTGTGGAAAATGGCACGATTTGCATGTCGCCAATCTGGCTGCACTGGCACTAATGTGTAAGAACCCTAAATTTAAAATATATTTCACAACTCAAATTCTATATTGTAACAAATATTAAATAAATTAAGGTGAAATTGTCGAATCAGCCACTGGTCCACCAAATTTTGAAAAATCGCTAATTTGGCGAGATTTTGTGTTTTGGAGTAGCAACCCTACCACAACACGATCCAACTTCTCCCTCACTGATACAAAAATAGAAAGGGTTACCAGATTCAGTGCACTTATTGATTTGGTGAGAAAACACTTGGCGGGATAAATGGCCGATTCAACAATCCAACCTAAACTAAATATTTAGCAACAATTACATTCTCCAGACATCAGCTTATTTCTTTCAAAATAAATAAAACATATTGTGCTCTTTAACCACTAGTATGGCTAGTCCCGAGTGGGTCCTGTATCGAAATTCCTTGAGAGCCTGTCTTTAAACGTCCCTTAGTATTTTCAGATACTTCTGCTTTCTAATTTTGGGGGCCCTGTAGCTTGGGGGGGGGGCATATCACTGATATAGCAGTAGCTACAACCCTGGCTTTAATATACTTTTATAGTGAAATTTCATTCAGCTAATACACATTTAAATTTAACTGGGGATATTTCAGTCAAATTATAGTGTCATTAAAGACCTGCTGCATGTGGCAATAAGTGGATGCTAGCTAAGGTGTTCTCCCCATTACTTGATTAAGATTCAAAATTACAAGGTCTATCACCAATAGCACTCATGTAGCTTCCAAGTGCGACATTAGTAAACAATCTGCCTAGACATGGCAATTTCATGGATAACAATTGCATTCTAGTAAAATGTTTATTTTAGTAACCCTGATAATTATAATGCAGAATATGTATGAATAGATCCCATATTCTCTATTCTTAATTTCAATTTTTTATCAAAAAAGCAAATGTTAAAAATGCACCCAGTCCCTTATTTTTTAAAAACAAATAAATAACTGCATGGTTTTTCGTGTTTACTACTTTACGAAAATAGAATTCTTGTTTCTTTAAAATTTTGTTAGAATAGTCCTTCTATTAAGTCTGAAAATTCTAACTTTTATTTGTTTTTTATGGTTTAGAGCAAAGTGTGATAGAGAGAGTACAGTCAAAGGTTTCGATTTGAAACAATGTTGAATATTCAATTGGCATAAATGACTTGAATCTGGTTAGGAATTGTTGCCAGCTACTGATTAGACCTAATCAAAAGTTACTAGTACTATGTTTTCGAGATTCACCAAGAGGTCCCCAAAACTTTACTATAAATGAACTTTTATTTTAAATAACTTCAAATTGGGGGCCTGCACATTTAACCCTTTTAATTGAAATATATTTTATTTCAAAAGAGCATTAGGTACTTACGTATTAGTGTCACCGCTGCAAAATTACCACGTGAATTGTGCCATGATATCAAAACAACAGATTCCTACATGTATCATTTGAAGAAAAACGATTCTCGTGGCACAATTTTGGCTGTGGTGATGTTAATATGTAGGTACCCAGCATTATTATAAATAGATGAAAAAATACAAATGGTTAACCTATATTTTCTAAAAATAAAGTTCTAAAATGTTTCATTAAAACATGTTTGTTTACAAGTATTGAAGTATAATTAATTGCTTGTAAGAGATTATATATTTTAAAAACAAATAATACATAATATACCTATTGAAAACATGTATTACATTAAGAAGGCATATGAAATGTGATCAATAGCAATTTTTCCAAAGTTTTGCTTATTTCATTTAGAATGAACTAAATATATGCAGTCTAATTTTTTTCGCACTTGTTTTTATGCAACATCGATGGGGGAAAAAAAGAAACCAAAAATGTTTTGTATGCTTCAGGAAATACCACCAGGTTAAATATCTAAAAATTCCGATTCCGTTACAAAAAGAGCAATTACGATCCCATTACAAATAAGCATTTAGATGGTTAATTAAAAAAAAATTCTTTTTCTGAAACAGAGAACAAAATTCATAAACACTAATATGAAACAGAAAAGAAAATCAATACTTTCTGTTTTGCAATTCAAAAATGAGACAAAAAATGCTTCATCTCAATTAATTATCGCACATACAATAAAGCTTTTCCAGTGCATCTTATATACCTTTTAGTACTGATGGGAATTTCCCCTTTTAATCAATTTTTTACCACAGGAAACAATGTGCATGTTTCATCGCAAATCGATTCAGATTTGATGAATTAATCACTCTTCATCTTTTAACTCACCACATCATACTTTCAACCAAGAAATTTTTTAAAACAAATTATAGAATAAACAAATACACGATAGATTAAAACCAAATCCATCAACAGTAAACACGTGCAAGTAGGAGGAGGTAAATATTCTTCAACTGCGCATGTCAGTTTGCTTTCAAAACACAAATCCGACATGCGCAGTGATTTGAATTGTATGCTTTGCGCATCTAAAACGAAACTCTTTTGGAGACATAACCCATAGTTTTTAACACGCTTTTATAAGTTTCACTTGAATGTAACGGAATCTTGGAACTCGATTTTCACCCACTTACAAAGGTCAGATTTATTCGAAATTTTGCACACTTCTCAAGGCCCGATGACAATACAATAATTTCATAATTTTGTTCCATTGTCCTCATCAGGATCGTCAGGAATCACGATAATCAGATTTGGCGACAATTAAATATATCACTTCCAGATTTGGCAACTTATTGCACATACAATTTTTGGGAAATCTTCAATAACGTGGGCTGGATTTTCTACCGCCAAATTCTCTTTTCTAGCCGAAGATCGATCGCCAAGGCGTATCCTTGAGAGGAACCGGTTTGTAGTAACCATATGCGATACGATTCTCCTCAGAGAAAACTCCGCGTAGTACTACATTGTATTCCTGACATTCGGATTTTCATTTCAGTGTTGATGTTTTCGGAAAATATTACCAGTGTAATTTAAAGGGTAGGTTAAACGATTTCTCGAATTCACATTTTAAACTTTTTTTTAATCTCAAAATGAGATTAAAAAAAAAATTTATGTACATGACAACTAAGTTAAGTTTCATGTTTTTTCTTTTCAAAGCAAAGAGTTATTATTTAAATTCGAAGCTATAAATTTCATTATTTTTATAAAAACGAGACATAAGTATCAAATGAAACATAGTTTTAATTTTTTGCCAGAACAAAGGAAAATAATTATTTATAATTATGCAAAAACACACATTTTAGTACAATCAGTGCAGATTGTCTAGTCAAACTAATCCAGAAATCTCAAATATCTTACTATCCTAAATATCTATTATTTGTTTTATCTCATCATTACCTTAATTTTTAAAGAGATAATCACTCAGATTTTTCGAAATAATCGAATGCTTTTCTGAAAAAATTTTCTTCCTTTATATATATTCAGAGATTATTTATTTTTTAAAATCATAGATTATTTTATATTAGGTTTTTTTAGATATAATAGTTATAAGGGTTTTATTACAGTTTGGAAGGGAATATATACTTATATACAGTACAATATCTTACACATTTCATAATTTTCATTATATTTCTCTTTTTTTTTAACTACAGATTTTCGAAAAAATAGCGATTTACAAAAAGCTGTTGATATTGCATGAGTTCCTGAATAGTATAAGAAAATTCATTTCTGCTCCTGATAATAAAAGTGGCCGCGGTAACCTAGTGGTCAAGTTAACGGACTCGTGGTCGGTGTGTCATGAGTTCGAGCCCATTACCACTGAAGACCCGCATTGTAAGGGGCAATGCATAAAAAATCTATCGATGCTTAAACGTTCTCTCGTTGGTGTGGTGTAGAAGTTAGGAGAGGGGTTGCCAGCTCAGGTGTTGTCCTCGTCACTTGACCGTGGTTCAAAATTACGAGGTCCAAAAACCCTCGAGTAGCTGAATAGCGTAATGCTAATATTTATTCACTCAAGATAATAAATATGTTGAAAATAAATCTCGGATTATCACGTATAATAAAGCTAGAATTTTCAACTACCAAAACATCACGGTTTCTAGATTGCTGGAAAGGGGTGACTGTAAATTGATATCTTTGCTGCACCACTTTGAATGAACAGGAAATTCATCAATCAAGAGTTCATTAGGGATATAAACATATTAATCTTAAATTAAGATTTCAAAATTTAGTATTTTTTTATGAAACTAATCAAAATAAAAACTCTAGAATTAACTAATGTCTTTTTGAATCCTCTTTGATATTATTCCTTTTAATTACTTTTACAACTTTACATACATATGTGTAAAATAATTAAATGATTTTTTTTTTCTAAACAGGACATAAGATGTAAAAATTCTTTTCATTGAAAATGAGTGATTTCCATTTTGTACAATTTATATTTCAATATTTGAACCATATGAAACTACAATTATAGCAAAAGTTATAATTGACATAGTTTAAATATCCACGTAAAAATTAAAATAGAATTGAGACAATGATGAAAAAACAAAATTTATGTGCTCTTAATCCACTGTTTTCTAATAAAAGTTGATAAACATTTAAAAACATGTAATCTCAAAAACTTGGAAAATGATTTTAAAAATATCATACTATGTCTGAAGGTTGAATATATTATGCCAATTGCAAAATTTTAAAATGAATGTTGAAAAAAGAATATGTTCTGGTTAAACACTTTTCTCCTTGCAAAACAAGAATGAATGTTTTAATCAACACGACTTAGATTTTTTCAGAGGTCATAGTCAATTTTTAAAAAATGATAGCATTAATTTTTTGATTTGTTTAAAGATCATAGCCAATAAAAATATGATTAATAGCATTTTCTTAATTTCAGAACTTAAAACAAAATCAGTAAAAAAAAGTATCAAAAAATATAAATTAATTCAGTGCTTTTCAAACTGTGGGGCGCGCCTCTCCAGTGGGGTGGGATAACCCTACAAGGAGGGTGCGAGCATGTCGGAAATAAAAGATTAATTAAGAATGTATCTATATATTAATTTATTGAAAGAAAGCAAAGGAAAAAAAAATTCTGATATAAAAATTAATCAAATATCCATGTACACTGTTATAATATACTTATAAATTGTACAGTACAATACATTTAATAATAAATTTATCTATATTAAATTAAGAACAAGTTTAATAATTACTACCGACTTCCTTGAGCTTGCTATATACAAAATTTAATATATCTTGATAATTTGTGTTATTTATAATTAAAGTCGTATTGTAATTTCAGCGTCAAAGTACATTATTATTGCTTTCAATACAATGTTATTGTATGGAGGGGGTCGATGAAAATTTTGATTGAAAATTGGGTCGTCAATATTTAAAATTTGAGAAGCACTGAACTTATTGGTAAACTTTTTATTTTAGATTATCATACATGGTATGATTTATAGCATACCATATTCGATTGTGTCATATGTAACATCTACGTACTAAAGTATCATTGAATTTTGTAGATAGGATGCAAAAATGAGAAAAATTTATGAAATTAATATACTTAACTATTAATCATTTGTAAGAAAATAAAAATTAACTGGATTTTTTATTTCTCATATAAAATTCTGTTTTTTTTTTGGACATAATACTGTGTAACTTTTACCTTCAACATTAAAATTCTGTAAAATATAGAGTATGTTGTACAGAAATCATTAATATAAAGCATTATCTTATAGATTATTACACACAAATTCAAATGTTTAATATTATTCAGTCAACTATATAGAAACAAATCTTTTGCGAAAAAAATTCACAGGTCACAAAAAACAGAAATTTTTTTGTTGAATATTTTTTATATGCCACGAAAACAATAAATTAACTTTTAATTTTTTCGTATTCGTTTAATTAATAATCACTGCATTCTTTACCGTCTAATTGATTCGATCAGCTGAACTATTTTTTAGCACTTGAAAGCAATTAATCGTGTAAATGTAATTCAAGAATTGGCTCTGTGCATTAAATATCTAAATTCTACGAGGATATAATGCTTAATTATTTAAAGAAATTTAGAAGTGATACTTTAAACTTATAAGAGGACATTTTCTTTCTAAACTTAAAATAATCAAATTTATATTATTTGAAGACTCCTAAATTTCTTTGCGTATTCAAAGAAAAAACAATTCTTTGTGTTCAACTTTAAATTTGAACTTTTTTTTTGCTAAATCCTATGTTTTATTTTGCAGAGTTTCTTGATGAAATTATTCATTCAAGAGTATCTTGATAAAAAATATTTAAAACTCGTTTATTAAGTCGCCAAATACTTTTTTTCTGCTAAACATAATTATTACAACATTATTACGTTAACAAACTTTGTATCAAGTGTTTTAAATGATTCAGTTTTATTTATTTATTTTACTGTTCATTTTATGCTACTACATACAAAATACCATGTTTAATTAAACATTTGGAAATTCTACATCGTCTGAGTTTCTTACGTATGTTTTAAATTTTGATTTTAAAAATTTAAATACTTTTGGTTAATTCCTTATAGTGGTTGCGGTAACCTAGTAGTTATGGTACGAACTCGGCGGAGTTCGGCATGTAGAGCAGGCCGATGTACATTGAATCCGTAGAGGCTCAATGTCCTCCCGATGATGTGGTGTGGCAGTTAGGAAAGGGGGTGCCAGCTCATATTTTAGTATAATCAGTAAGAATTTCTAGTCAACATATATTAAGACTGGATCTAATCTAGAAATTTTATCTCTTACTATTCTAAATGTATTATTTGTTTTATTTTTATCATTATCTTAATTATTAAAGGAGATAATCTCTCATATTTTTAGAAATAACAACTTTAGTTAAAGTTTTTTTTTTACAAAATCAATACTTTGAATTTACCTCCATTATATTTATTCAGATACACAAAGATTAATTCATACAAAGTTTTTTCGATATAATAGTTAAGAGATATAATTTGGAAGTGAATATATACTTGTAGTATGGTATTTTGTTTCACATTTCTCATTGCTTTCTCTCTTTTTTTTATTAATAGTTTTTCGAAAAAATAAAGATTTACAAAAAAATGTTGATGTTGCGTAAGTTAGTGAATAGTTCAAGAAAATTCATTTCTGCTCCAGATAAATGTGTGGATTTCTTAACTGAAACATCATGACTCTTAGACAGGATTCCTGAAAGAGGGATAAAATTGATATCTTATTTGTATTACTTGACTTAACCGGAAATTGATCAATCATCGATATAAATATATTTATCTTGAATTAACATATCAAAATTTTAACATTTATTTATAAAACAAACTAACGCAATTTAGAACAAAGGATTTCAGAGGTTTGCTAGTGCCTTTTTGAAATTTCTTTATTCCTTAAAATCCTACATTATCTTTTTTTTATTGTATCCAGTTAAGGGAAATTTATTAAAGCTCTTGTTTCATTTAGTAAAACACTTCTATATACATGTGTGTAAAATAATTAAATGAATTTTCCCCCTAAACAACATATAAGATGCAAAAATTCTTTTCAATGAAAATGTGTGTGTGAGTGAGCTTTTAATTTTCCGTTCATAATAATTGAGAACGAACAAAAATATTGTGATTAGAAACATTTGCGAATATGAACATCCCTTTTTTTTGTACAAAACTAAAGAAAAAATTCTTCTGATCTTTCATGTTTAGAAAGACACCGTTTTGAGGTCAACAAATCTATAGTACTGTTTTTGCGCATGGTCCAAAAGATTCAAAAAAAGGGGAGTGTTCCTTTTGTCAAGAATTGGGGAGTGTTTCAAATACTTGAAAACTATCCTTCAAGTAATACTGAGAATTTCTTTTTCTTTTTTTTTGCTGCTTCGCTACTATAGTTCACTTCTTGTCTGAGAATCATCAGTTTAGAAATCTTTTTTTTTTACCAGTCATTTTATTGTAAGAGATCTACAGTTTTAATTAAATATCTTCAACAAGTACGAAATATGAAATATTATGAGTTTTGTTCAGTGATTAATTATATAAAATACTAGCTGCGCGGTATAACGGCTAGTATTTGAACTGATCAACTGAATTTGTTTCACTTGTTAAAAAAAGTCCTCTGTTAACAACAAATGAAATATATATTTTTTCTATATTTATTACAATTGAAACGAAATGCTTTAATTTTCATACCAATTAAAAAATTTACGAAGTTTATTCCTTTTTTTATAAACTATGTTACTTAGAAAAAGCCACAACATTTCAAATTTCACGAAAAGCAAAAAAAAAAATTCAAATGTACTTATTAAATTTCTAATACTCTTATCCTTATGAGAAAATAAAATAATTTTGAAAGGTAAAAAAAAAAGTCAGTTCTTGAAAACATAATCTAAAATAAAGTTCAAGTAATGATCAGTGCATATAATTTGCTCAATTAGCCAATTAAAAATACACATAAAAGCTATTTACCTAATCACTTACATATTTTCAAAAATTATAATGTTATAAAATCAATCAAAGTATTGAAAATTAGGAATATAAAATGCTTGCATTATTTTTATATAGTTGACAAAGTTTAATATAAAATATGCTCTGATATTAAAACATTTGAAATAGCAAATGTGCTTAAATAAGTTAAAGCTTTTTAGTAATTGAATTTAATAGAAGCGTTGCGCACGAAAGATGAAAATATACATGTTAGATGGATTAGCTATTGAATGACTTTTGGAAGAAAATTGTCCCATATTCATTGCATCGCTAAAAATTATTCAACATTTCTTAAACTAAAAATTAAATTTTAAATAATAGTAATCAAATAGTGTTATTAATCAAAAAACAACAAAATGGACAACTAATTTTATAAATTAATTTAACATTGAAATTTAAGAACATGGGTTCTTTGGCTGCAGACTTCAAATTTATATGCAATCACACCTCAGCTGGACGTTTAATTTGTATTTTATTAACTACCACACAACATCATTCGAGAAATTTGAAATCCCGTTTCTTATATTAAGTCGCACTTGCGGAATTTCACAAAGTGGGTTCTTGGTAAAATCAGGATTCGAACCATGACTAATCTTTTAGACTGCGACCCATTAAAAAAGATAAAAGCTGTAGAAATACCTTATACGAAGTAAAAATAGACGTGAAAACTAAATACTATGTAGAATTTTCCCTTAGAATGTAGATTCTTATAAATAGGTCTGTACCGGAAATCTGTCACGAACTGCAGTCTTTTAATGTATAAAAGAAAGTAGAAAATAGAAAGACTGATTTTAAGCATTAAAAAAAAACTAAACTTTATTAAAAAAAGATTTCTTTGAATGGAAATAAATTGATTGATTTGAACATACAAATTGTATTAAAAATCTTTAAATTCTATGAATTCATTAAACTTACCAATAATTTTATTTTATAATTATTCCACTTAACAAATGGTTAGAAATTGTATTGTTTTTAATATAACAATTATAAATCAAATAATAAAATAATGTTTTCGATAAAAGGAATTTAGTTAATTAAACCAATACTTAAATTAAGTGTTTTAAATTCATTAGAATTTCCTGCTTCAGAAAATAATGTAGGCAAAATGCAAATCTTCCTCCAAATTGTAAACACAATATATGTAGAGAGAACCTTACATTTTTACTTTTAAATTATATTAATGATACATAATTCGTTCTTGCATTTCTTGGTATAAATATTCTCGTAGAAAAAAATTAAGTATTCGAGTATTCTTTTTTCACATTTTACATAAAAAGACACCTTTAAATTGACGAATGCTTCATTTCATAGAGAATGTGATGACTACGCCATTTTCAATCCATGAACGTTATTATTGACAAATCTTAACACGTTCACAGATCAAATAGCAGAATAAGCAGTTTTACAATAAATAAAAAATATCTTAATTGTTAAAAATAATTAACTAAATTTTGTTTTTTAAAATAAATATGTTATAGAATACACATATTTATATAATATATATGTATATTAAATAAATTATATATAATTTATTATTTTATAGAAAATAAATTTTAAGTGTAAATAGGTAAAAAGAATCTAAAGATAATTTTAGCAAAATCTCTCAAGTAATATATAAGGACTCTTTTTAAGCAGTGATTCCCAGAGTGGTCTATACAGCCCCCAAGGGTCTATGACGACTGCAAGGGGTTCACGTCAGCAAAAAAATAATTTGGGGTCCACTGAG
>BMAO01038909.1:0-21845 GCA_019973975.1 Trichonephila clavata | reverse complement strand
ACTGAACAGCGTTTTAATTTTGTAACATAAATGAAGAGTGTATAAAAATGGAAGAAATGTGTATAATTTTATAAATTGAGATCTTTATAATGAATGATTCTTAAGATATATTCTATATAATATTAAGCTATTTATTTTACTCTAATATTCTTCAACCAAGTAAAAATATACGTTAATTTTGAGAAAAGTTATGGTTTCAATTTTGCAATATTTCGAAAAAAAATATATACATTAGAATTATTTTTATTTAACTATAAGCTTTACAAATGTTTTCAAATTTAATAAGCTGATCATTTGAAATAAGTTAAGATTTCAGGTCATCAAATGAATAATAATTACTGCTTTTAAAGTAGAAATTCTTTTCAATAAAGCTTTGAGAACATTGAGCATTCATCAGAGACAATGGAACATAATTATTTTTCTAACATAAGCGGACGCATTTTTATTTTACCCAAAAAAGTTATTTGTCACCCACTTGACATATAAGAATCTTAAAACTATTTAACTCAAATGGGAACTTAAGCAGAAATGGAACTGAACACAGAAGGAATATTTAAAATCAGGCAATAGGCAAAGCGTTAAAGATAATAACTTGGAGTTATTTTCGTTTCAATTCTAATTCTGCATCTCACGAAGATTATTGGATTTGTTACTTGTGATTGAGCAATGCAATAGAATCGCCGAAAAGTTATTGTACGTTTAAGAGTAACGTACAAAGAAAATGTTAGTTCTTTGCAGCATAATCGAAATTTAAAATAAACTCATCTCATTCGTATTTTGAAAGAAAGAAGGAAATTAAACGAAAATATATTGGTAGTTGTATTTATAAAAGATAAGTGGGAAAACTGGCTAAAAATACCAAAAAATGATAAATGACAGAAAAAAAGCTGTACAAAATAGAAAATTAAAACATAAACATCATACATAAATTAATGCTTAGAACAATTAGCACATATATTTCAAAATCTTTCTTTTATGAATGATCTATAATGTCAGCCGAATATATTTTATGGTTATGTATTTTATAGGACAGAGAGACGTGCATAGAGAATCCATGCATTCATTATGATTAAACGAGTGAACACATTATTTTAATTGTAAAATATTCACTAGGATATTTTAAAAAATAAACTGATATAGTTCTAACTTTTAAAATATGAAACAATCTGAACTCTAAAAAGTAAACCTTTTCCATTTTATCAATAAAATTTTAAATAAATGTTTCATTCATTTTTTAAATTTTAATACTGTATATAATCACGAGTGCATATTACTTTGTTTTCTAAATATTCACAGCAATATGTTTAAAATTAACAAGTGTGAGTATAAAATTTTACAATATGATAAGCGTATACAAGTATATGTGAGGCAAAATTTATGTCTTTTTTTTACCATTAGAATTTAAACAAATGAACGTTTAACAAAGCAGGATACTACAGATAAAAACTTCATTAGAGCATACATTTAAATCAAATTGAAACACATTATCTATCTTTCTCTCTGTGTATATGTATGTATGTATGTATACACAGGATGTCCTCGAATGTCGTGAACAAACTAGAGGGGACTACATAACATCCTGAGGAGCCCTTATTACATAGGAAAGCATGGTCGGAAAATGATAGGTGGCGCTGTGCGAGTCGGCATATCTGGTTTCCTCATATTAGACAGGGACAGCTTGCGATGAACATGAATCGTTATACAGACACCGTGCGGGCGGATACTCACTTCATCTACGGCCTAGCCAACGGAAATGGACGTACTGCTGTTGGATTGTATAAGGAGAGAAATCCAATGGGGCTGTTATCGAATCATCAAACGTTCCCTTGAGTGTATTTGATTCTGGAGAAATATGAACCACGATTTCAGAACCACAATTGAAGGTACTGGGCACCAGCGAACAGCACGAACATCCATAGTCGAAAAGGTCGTGTTGCATGATGTGGACCGAAATCCCGGTACCAGTGAATATATGGGATTTTACCTTTGCAACCTGTAGGTATCAAACAAATGTCCATCGTGTACTGAAAAACAAAGAATTACATACATTTCATGTACAGAGAGTGCATTTATTACTTCCAGATGATCATCCTTGATGTGTCGCGTTTGCACAAGGGCTTCTTGACAAAAATGTGGTAGCATGCCCTTTGCCAGTTCAATGTTGTTCTGGGATGAACAATCTTTTCACGTGCAGGGGTGTTCAATACACACAACGTGCAAGTGTGGGCATTAAACAACCCACACAGCACCCGATCACGAGCCACACAACAACGCTTTACTGTTTATACAGGGTGTCCCCAAATGTTGTGTACAACCTGGGAGGAGAAGTAGAGAACAACGTGAGGGGCCATATTTACATAGGAAAGCATGGGCGGAAAGCGATAGGTGGCACTGTACGTGAGATCTCAAGGTTGACACACGTGTTTTCCTCATTTCATACATTAGCCACGTGCGATGTACATGAATCGTTATACGAAAGCCAAAATGGCAAATATCCACTTCATCTACGGTCCAGCAAACGTAAATGGAGGCGTTTCTGTTTGGTTGTATGGGGGAAAAAATCCAACGAAGTTGCAACCGAATTATCAAACGTTTGTTCGGGTGCATCGGAACCTGGCGGAACATGGATCTTTCAGAGACACGAGTGACGACACACCCGTCAATTCTGAAATTAGCCTGGTGGCACGAATATCCATCGCTGCTGCAACGATCAGTGAAACGCCCTGGTTATTTATACATATCTACAAATCCATGTTGCGTCGGTATCGTGCTTGCATACATGCCAATGGCAGTAATTTCAAACACCTCCTAAGATGCTTTAATGTGATACATTTAATTTATTACTGTTTTTTGTTTTTGAAATAAAGCGTTTTACACTACATTCAGCATTGTGACCTTACTGTGTTTGTGTCTTTTTACCTCGTTAGGGTTATGTTTACTTCCATGCTTTCCTATTTTCGCCCTAAGTTTGTACACGTCATTCGTGGGTGCCTATATATATATATATATATATATATATATATATATATATATATTAATTATCATCTTATGATGGTTATCATCAGCATGTAGTTACAGAAAACTTAAAAAATAATCAAGAATAGGATATTAAAAGTAATCTTGTATAGAGGCACTAGTGTTAGATTCACTATTTTTAATAACGGCACACACTACTGTTAAAAATCAAGATAATAAAGATATGAAGAACGTTCTTACAAAATCTACAGTTAAATATGTTTTGCCTAAAGAGATATTTGATGAATTTTAGTGCATTATATTAAAAGACATGATTAAACTTTTGTGACAATCTGTCTCTGAAATTACTTATAAAGGTATGAATGGATATAAATTTTTTTTACTTTTGATTTACTGAATAATATCTATATATACTATTCTTAACTATAATAGAATTACTAGTATTGTCTAATGCGGATTGTATAATATTTTGTAGCTTCTTAGACGGGTGTGTAATATATGTTTTAAAACCATTAGTTATAGTTTCTAAATTTAATAGGATTTACGTGTGTTTGACACGACAGTCATTAAAAGTGGACTCCGCTTATTTATATCGATTAATAACCGAAAGCTATTAAAATCTTAGGATTTCCGGTAAAGGTTCTCTGATTGGTCAAGACATTGGGATGATGTTATATTGCAGAGTTCTTAATTTTAAAACACTGAATTTTTAGTTTGGAAGATGAGATGTAATGGTAACATCTCGTTAGGCGCGTAAACTGGAAATTGATTATTATGCTAAGCCCTGAAAGGGCTCAGATCAATTATGTTTTAAAATTTCTGAAGAGAATTTTAACGGGAATTATTACACCCCCCATATATATATATATATATATATATAAATAATTTAATATCAATTAAAAATTTAAATTTGAATAACTTGTATTTTGTAAGATTGTTTCTGTATAAAAACATATTCTCACTTTTTAATTGCCTTTTAAAAATATTTTAATTTAACGTGCTTACCTTGTTCAAGTGAAAATTCATATTATTTTACAATATAAAAGTCATTTCAAAAGTCCACGCTGATTACATGATCACGTAAGTATTATTACATGGTATGTGCTAATCAAGATAAAAAAATCATCTTTATTTATTCTTTTTGTGTCTAATCTTTAATTAAAGATAGTAACCGTGAAAAGGAAATGAAGCAATGCATCCACATGCGATATTTTATTAAAACTAATAAGTGAAAGTATTGCTCCAGGGTTTACTAAGATATATCTGCATCAATGACTTGAAAATGCTCTTTTCCGGACTCTGTTAATTAAATTCCGCTATTGAAATAGCTTCAATGCGTTAACTTATTAAATGAAAATGAAATTATTCATATCTTATTCGCCTTACCAAAAACTTTTCACTTCTTTTCTGCGACGACATTTACTTACCTTGAGAATCTGTTTACTAAATGTAGCTATTTTTTATTAGCAACCGTTAAATTTATCATGGATTGGATGGAAAAATTTCTTTTGAAAAAGCTTTAATGATACTTTTATATGTATGCAATATTTCAACAGAAATTTCAAATTTTGATCAATAGAGATGAGATGTATTACACTCATGTCCATAAATTAAGGATAATGAAGTTCAGGCAAGGAAAGAGACAGAAGCAAACAAATTTGACTTATTTGTAAAGTCTATTTATTAAACAAAAGCGAAAGAACAAAAAACATGCTATATTTTGACATAATTAATAAAATGCGATTTTTACTCTGGAGAAATTTAAAAAAAAACTATTTACAAAAAAAAGTATAACATAGTTAGTATGATGTTAATACGGAGTATGTCTCCCGGACGATGCAATACAGGCCTTACAAACCTACGCATGCTGAGTATCAAATTATAATCTATCTTGGGGAATATTACACCACTCATCAAGCAATACCTCCGAAGTTCCGGTAGACGGTAGAGGGGGTTGACGGGCTGAAATTCGTCGGCCAAGCATATCCCACACATGCTCTATTGGATTCAAGTCCGGTGAGTATGCTGGCCAATCCATACGGGTGATATCCTCCGATTGAAGGCATTTCGTCTACAATGTTTGCACGGTGAGACGGGCGTTGTCATCCATAACAGAAATTCAGAACCCATGGCGCCCGAAACAAACGTACATGTTGTTCCAGAATGACATCCCGATAGATGTGGCCTGTCATCGTTACACTCTGAACATGCAGGTCAGTTCTGGAACCAAGAATAATTGCTCCCCCACAACCATCCTGCACCACCGTAACGGGTCGTGCAATGATGTTCTCTTTGTGGTAACGGGTACCTGGCGCTCTCCATATGAAAGTCCGCGAGAATCAGACTGCAAACTAAACCTGACTCGTCGGAAAACATCACACAAGACCACTGTTGCGATGTCCACAATGCATGCTCCTACTCCAGGTTAATCGCTGGGACAGTGAGTTGCGGTAAGGGGAACACATCTGACAGGCCTACGAGCATATAGACCAATGTGCCCTAAGCGTCTGTACACGGTCTGCCTTGAAACTGTCGTACCGGTAGCTGAAGAGAGCTGACGAGAAGGTCTGATGCTGTGCTCCGTCTGTTTCTTTTGGCAGTAACTGCCAAATACCGGTCTCATTCGGCGTTGTAACTCGGGGTGACCAATGCTGTAACATCTACTCACATTACCATCATCTTGGAATCGTTGCCAAAGACTGGAGATGACACTCTGGGAGATTCCAAGTTCCTCGGATACTTCCAGATGGTACGTCCACATTCCAGTCGTCCGATAATTCTACCGCGTAAAAATTCATCCAAATGTTTCCTTTGTGCCATAACTATGCGGTTATTTCACTGAACGTCTTTTAAAGCGCTTGTGAACAATTTTACTTTGCCACCATTCCTTATATACCCCTCTCTTATACTCTCGTCATAGTGACGTACTATCCGTGCATCTGGTGGTTTCCTGTAATTTGCATATTCTTCTTCAATATGTGTGTGATAATGCTACAGGTGAAATTTTTACTTTAGAGTTCAATTTCTGTGTGATTCAGAATTATCCTTAATTTATGGACATGAGTGTATATATTTGCAAGGATTAAATAAGAAAATAAATTCGTGAATGATTAATCCTGGCGGATGATTTAAAGAAACTTTCTTTTGCGGAATAATTGTTGCTCCTTTGAACTTAGAAGCCTATATTTAAATAATTTTCACTTCTTTATTTTAGTAAACTTTGAAAAAGAATGGAAATCTTTATTTTATTATCAGAAAAATATTTTAAGTATGATTTCATTTTAAAGCAATATTGATGAAAAGTGCCCACATAACTTAATATTTGAACATTCTCAATTAAGATAACACAATGCGATTCAATTTATAACAATTTTTTAAAAAAACTCAAATAACTTTTCTTAGACTAAATTTTTCTCTATATATATATCTATAGTTTCACAAACTTTGACATCTTTAAATTAAAGAAACGCAGGGTTATCATAACTTTCAGTTTAGTTTTATTAGCATCACAATAATAAATAAAAGCTTTAAACTGATTTATTTCATAAAATAAAGTACTAGTAGTGTCATCATTTCAAGTTCTTAGGTTCTTGTAAATTATGCCCAATATTTTGATATTTATTCTAGTTATTTTTATTAATGCATTTAACAAAAGTTGGAATGAATCTTTAAATTCAATTCTGCCCGTTTTTTTTAAAATTAGTTACACTTAGAATTTTAGCATTTTGTAAAACAATTTCAATAAGCATTCATGAAAGAAATATCTTTTGATTATCAATCTTGTCATAAAAATCAATAAGAACTTTTTTTGTACATAGTTTGAATTAAATATTCATCAAATGTTACGTGTGTACGTCGTCTATTGTAGGAAGTGTAGCATATTAAAATAATTTCATAAATTTTAAATTTCTTCAGAAGATAAGTGGTTTGTTTTTTATAGTATTTTCACTTCATAACAGCTATATATACATAATACATACATATATACAAGGGGTAACCAAAAAATTGTGAAAATCATTAAATCAAACTTTTATTTTATTACTTGTACCATGCTTCCTTAATTGTATATGGAATGGAATTGAATATGTAGAATGTTTATGTATAATTTTATATTTTTTATTACAGTAATGATTTGTTTAAAATATTAGTTTTTGTCATCTGCTTTCTTTTAATCTGTTAAGGACTATACGTAACAAATGAAGAAAAGTATTTTTAGCAAAAAACTAGGATGAAAATAAGTAACAGGATTTTTAAAAAAAATAAATATTTCTTGCTTATGAAAATATTGATCGGGTACAGGTGCTATCAAATACAATAACAATAAAATTCTGGTAATTATTCTTACGTTCTCTTTGAATGAAGAATGTAAATATTTTTTATTTCTGATATATTTTTTGAAAAATTATTTCTTTCTCTCCCTCAGCAAGCTTCTTTTCCACAGAATTAGTATGATTTGACATTTTGTAAAACGCTATACATTTGTGATAAAATCATCGGTAAGTTGAGATATCACTGTCAGTTTATTTAAATTAGAAGAACTTTAAAAATTCTTTGATAAACACACACATTCGAGGGTATAAATTTTTATGTACATTTTACTAGGAAGACAATTGACTAATCAATAAGTCTGTTCAAATAAAACAAGTGCCATTTACAAAAATTATTAAAATTATGTCCTTTTTCATATTTTCAAAAAGTCGACTTGTCTAAGGATAATTAAATCTTTTATGTTTAACTGATAAATCCATTTAAACTTCTACTTTTACATTTTAAACACATGTGTCAGGTGATTATGTTTCAGTTATCTCTAGGGCGTGTTCTAAATAAGAGATAGAAAAAAAGTCTAAAAATTTGTTTTCACTTTATAGGGTATTTAAAAACATCAAAACTATCATTTAAAGTAATATTTAATATACTTTGTAAATCATTAACTGTTTTTATTATACAAGCTGTACATAACAGCCTATTAACTACAAATTAAAAGAAAACTTTTAACTTATCTTGAATAACAATTGATTCCGTTATTGATTCTGTTCCGAATAGGAACGATGGAATAGATAAATTTTAAAATGGTTTATATATTTAAAAGAAAATAAATAAAGAAAATAAAAATATAAAATATGTAGAAATTTATATTTCTTTTAAAAATGAGTAATTCAAATAACTTATATAATAAACAGACAATGATTAACTTATTTAAACAAATTGTTGCTTCATTATTTAATACCTTATCTAAAATTGAGTATATAGTTGAAATTAATTTTTTCGCAGTAACAGAGCTCCATATCACTTATTTCCCTATTACTTCATTCAGAATATGATTTCACCTCATAAAACTTTCAATGTTTATTTGATGGTTTTAACTGTAGAAAATGAGAGTTAAAACTGAGAAAAGGGATTATATCGGCTGTAATATTTTAACAGCCTTTCAAATTAATTTTATTTTATGCACAGAGTAATAAGATAATTCCATTTTATGCACAAAACAATAAGGGGACTCCATTTTACAATCTTAATCTGCATCTGCATTTAATTCTAAGTTTAGAACTCAGCTATATTTTTAAAACTATATCAAACTCTTTGAATGCATCTGGAATTTAAGGTGGAGGATTAATTTTCCTCGTGAAGTTCATGTATTTGCTTAGCTATACCATTTGATAGTAACAAATTAGAATAATTACATCAATAATTGATTCATTATCAGTACTAGATTAAAATTAAGTCTAAAATAATTTTAGTTGAATATTAATTAATTTTTAATCACTTCACTTGAGAAATGTTATGTGCTTATGCGTTTGTACATAAACCTTTTAAATTTCAATTGAAATATAATTTAGTTGTTGACATTAAACTGTTCTTGATGCATTGATATAAAACTTCGGTTATATTATAATTGAATTTTTTAACCATTACCTGGAATGGGCGTACTTGTATGTCTTGCCCAAGTGTTGTATTAACTGCCCCTGACCTATATACGGCTTTCCGAAGTACGAATATCTGCATTGCCTTGCTATCAGTAAAACTATTCCGAAGGCTTTGAAAATAAAAACAATGACACTGGCAGTTTTTGGGAAGAGTTTGCTTATATATATATTCCAGAGAAAGATTTAACTGTTTAAGGTATGCGACTGCCCTAAAATTGACAATTTTTTTTATTATTTTATTTTATAAGCCATCTTATTAGCTTTATAAAAATACCAAGTTTATTATTTCCGTTCACTAGAACAAAAACTGCAAGTGTTTTAGTAAAAGCAGATGTCATTACTCTAAGCAAGATGTCACACTTTAAAACGCGTTTTACTAGGAATGTGATTGTTTGAAAATAATCAAACGGGGTCAGCGTTGGATAAAAATGTTTTGATAATAATTAACTAAAATTTTTTGTGTAGGTTATTTATAATAGTAGAAGTGTTTTATTATTCAGATTTACCATTCACTGTTTTATTACAAAAATTTACAGTCCTTTATGTGAATATAACCACTGTTTTTTAAGTAATTTCATATAGTAACTGAGATAAAGTGCTCTAGTTTTTATAAAAATTAAAATATCTCTTATCCTGAAGGTCATTTCGACAATGAATAACATAGCAGCACATCAGAATTGAAATATTGAAAATTTGTTTACAAATCTTTGGTACAGAATGGACCACGTTTATGTTATTTTTTGTCAATTTTTACCAATTTTTTCCCACTTTAGTTATAATAATTTATTTTTCTCTTCTTAATTTTAGTATATTTTTCTTTAAATGTACTAAAAAAATCTAAAAACAGCAACAAAAAAAAGCACATGTCTTCATTTTTTTTAAAAAAAAGTTGTCGCAACCAGTCGGGATACATTAAGCCCTTTGTTCCATCAATACTCCGCGTTACCATAGAATCTGTTTAAACGATGGTCTCACTGGGGTGCAAATCACGCGAATTTCTTTCAGCCGTTAAGGAGTTAATGTATATCCTTGAACTTATTTTTAATAAATTGTACATTTTATGATGTTATTTAAATCACTCTCTGCTTCGAAATCAACAATAAGTGTTATTTATCCTCTTTAACTTGAACTGATGTAAGAAAAATGTAATTTTCTCTCTGAGTATTTTTATTTAAAAAACAAATATCTTTTAGTCATATTTACATTAGGGAGGCTAACAACAAACATTTAGGTGACATCTGCTTAGGAGTCTTTATCCCTTCATGCAGGAGACATTTACCATAAAAAATAAAAATGCTTTCCTTCAGAAAAAGACATTCTTCTTTTTAAAAAAGATACTGGCATTTTATATATATATATATATATATATATATATATATATAATCATCTTTCTTTCAAACAAAAAGGTCATGTAGGAAAAAAAGTTCAGTACTCTAGTGAATTTGTTAAGAAAAGGAACTTCGTTAGAGGAAATTGTTTTCTTGTAAATTAAGTTACACACACACACTTATTTTGTTTATTTATTTATTGAAAAAAATGTTGTGCAAGGTTTCCGGTTCTAATTTCTCCTAGGATTTCATACTTTCCTGAAATGTCACACAAGTATAAATTAATATATAATAAAAATTCAAAGTAGAAAGCGCATTAACGGAGAATTAATTTAGTAATTTGAAAATTTTGCCGTATAATCAATATCGATTCAGTTTATAGTGCCCAGAAAAAAGTTTTTGACAGCATTTTCAAAACGTTTTTGGTACCTACACCCATTTTTTCAAAAAGTATGGTCAGAAAATTGAATTTTTTCGTCGGACTTTAAATTTTTCCGGTCGGATCACAGGAAGATTCAGACTCATTTCTAAGAACGATACTTCTATTTGGGCGTGTTTAAATGCTCTTTATATACTTTACCATTTTTCAAAACAGTAAAAATAAGTTTTGTTTTATAATTAAATTATATCATTAAGTAGATTATTAAATTTTTACAAAAAGCTTTTTGAAACACATAGCATTTATATAAACAATAATAAAGATACTAACTTTGCCTAAAAATCACCATGTTTGTACATAAGATTGAATTTTCTTCAGTTTTAAATTTGGACACAGTTCAGCAAGTGTGAGGTTTTATTGCGTGAGATTAAAATACTAAAATACAGTACTGTAATACGTTTACTATAATATATTTTGATACATCATGGAAATATTCAATTTGATCTGCAATACTTGAATTCAGAATACTTGTATTCGTAAGTCAAATTGCAGTATCACCTGAGGAAAGATTTTCGATTTAACATTCTCAGTAGTATTCTATCTCTTTGACATATTGTTTTTCATAGCAATCTCAGAACGTTTTGGTCATGACATTTTATCAACAATACCAAATTCATGATACATCTTTTAAGTTATGTAAATTATTTTTTCAAACAAACATTGACTTTTAAATAAATTTCATTTAATTAAGTATGAGAACGCGAAAAATCAAATCATAATCAAACAGAAATGATTTTATTAACGAAAAATGAAATAAATAACCATTTCACACAGAAAGAGTAGATTGCGCTCGCGAAAATGTTTTTAATTATTTAAATTTAAGTGTGGCAAAATGCTTTAAAATAAAACTTTAAACAAAACATAAGCTCAATAAAATGCATAATCTTAAAAACTAATTTGATATCAGATCTGAAATTTGGTGGTAAGCTTTCCAATGGTATAAGCCAAAAGAACATTTCAAAAAAAGAAAAAAAAAGGTATTTTTGAATTGTGTAGAGGTTACTCTTTAGCTTTAAGTCGAATAAGAATTATTATGGTGAACGTTGCCTTTTTAGAAAGGACTCTGGATCTAGTCTCATATACTGTTACTCATTGGTTCTATAAACTAGAAATTTTCTTTGTGTAATTTATTACAAAAATTTCAAAAATAATCGTAAGTTTTCTGAAATACGAGCCACACAGAATAGTCTGTGATATATATGTCTTATTAATTTTTTTTTTCATTTGAATAACATAAGACAGAGATATCGAACTTTATTTAATAATTTGAAAAATAATATTTACCTTGTCATATGTTAAGCACATTTTATGAAAAATGGCTTTGCACTTTATGACAAATCAGCAAAAAATGCGTTTTTTCTTAATCTCCGTTAATAACGGTATATATTTACATAAGATATCATTAAAAACCAACTTTCATTCCTTGCAATAACCACTTAAAACCTAAAATTTCCCATAATTGTGTTTGAAATAAATATTTGTGAAGTCAAAGCCCGATATGTGCTATTAGCGTATATTTTGAATTAAAAATTAAAATATTACGTAAATAAATAAAATATTTTTAATGCATAAAATGTTCTTCCGCATTTTAATGTAAGCAACAAACTTAGAAGACGCTAAATTGAATTCGAAAATCATTAAATAATGATATATTATTTCCTGTTATAGATGAACACTTTTTAATTAAAAATATGTAATTGTAAAATAATTAATTGATTTCTAAGGAATTCCTCTGTTAATCTAACTAAATGTATGGTTATCAAAATAAAAGGAGACAAACGTTTAAGCTCATATTCAAATAAACATGTTGAAGGTTGAAATGTATTAAGCGTTAATTTTTTCTGCTTGATGCGGTTTTTGTAAAGAAAGGTTGGAATATTTGATATCGAAATAATATGATAGAAGTAATGACATTTAGCTGAATATTACTAAGTAATTTAATTCGTAATAATATTCCTTTATCTAATCTAAGAATTCTTAGGAAATTAATCCATGCATTTACTAAATTCAAATTTTAAGACTTTTAAAAAGTGGAAATAACGTGCAGATATATATACATTTCCCCATAACAAAAATATATATATAAGGACCAGGCTGCGGGTTAAATAAGAGGGCATCATCTCTACAAAATGCTTCTTTATTCTGCTTGAATCATCAAATATCCAACATGGCGGCCCTTAGGCGCGCAACAGTGAACAATAGACGTAATCCCAGGAGCCCTTTAAATAGGCTTATTTACCCACAAATCCTTACGTGATGAAAAGAGTTCGCTCTATTTTTATTTCATACTCCTTAATTTTAAAGCTAATCTTTCAAACCTGAGATATATATGTAATACGACGGTGTTGTAATGATGGATTAGTAAAGGAGGACGACTTTTGGCGAAGATCTTGATAGCGTGGCCGTGTTGGTATTTCCTTATATAGTTGATGTTGCATTTTCATTACTATGAAAGAGGCAGTCTCGTGGAAAAGCTATTCTTCTTTATTAAACACTGAACATGAAGACACACAGATAGACGGAATCACAACACAACATAAATACACAAACACTAGCTGCAGCCGACTACATGATGACAAGAAGAGAAGAAGCGAAAGAGGAGCGGTCTCCAGGAGTCTCGGTATATATAGGCAGCTTAAAATCACGTGATCTGTGTGGGTGGCTGGATGTAGTTTAAAATCCTCTCGTTAGGCGGCTGGTTAACTATTACTAAAACGTTGGTCCTGAAGAGATGGACCAAAGGTAATTAAAAGTTATTAAGAATAATTAATGGGGATTATTACATTTATATATATATATATATATATATATATATATAATATATATATATTACAAAATATCAAAAATATTTATAACCTTAGATAACTATAGTCATGATAGAATAGTCTTAGCTACAGTAGTACTAGAGCAATTATATATATATATATATATACGTAAATATATCTCTAAGTGAGTGTTAGTGTTTGGGATTAATTACTAATTTAAAAATTACACCAATAATAATAATTATAATAAAACGAATTTAGAATTAAGTATCAACAATTAATATTTTTTAATTGCGTATTGTAATAACTACCTTTTTATAAAATGTGTAAAATTATACCGTAAGCATAACACAATATTTTTTTTTTCCTGTATGTGTTTTTCGTTTTGAAAGCTTTTGTGTTTTAATAATATATCATGCCCATATTTTCTATCAAAGAAAACTTTTGTAAGGTGTATGTAATTGTTGAATCTGTCAAATTTTTCATTGAAGCTCACATATACTTTTAAATTGTTCAAAACTCATATTTAATAATTTAAACCATTTTTCACACAAATAAAATGTATACATGTTTTATTACTAAGAAAGTGTCCATATTGATTTTTTTCATTGAATTCTGCCTCAGTTGTTCTTTCAAGTTTTCTTCTATTTTAAATTATTACATTTTGCTCCATGAACCGACAAAACTGTAGTTTTTTTAACCAGACAATTCATAACATGTTCTTATAATACTGTAAAAAATTTTTGACAGCCCAATATGCGTGGATTTTAAAATATGTTGTTTTTTTTTGAAATTTTTTAACGTCATTAAATTTTGTTAAGACTCAGAAGAAATTGATGCATTTTCACTAAAACCGTTTTTTTCTGTGATTTTTCAGACCTTTTTATATGCAAACTACTATAATTTTAAATACATATTGAAGTAATTTAAAATTTTCAAGCCAAAAAGTGTATTAAGAATATGGAAGGAATTTCTCTTACGTTTGCAAAAAGTAATATTTTATTATTATTTTTATTTCTATGGATTTCACATAAATATGGCCACGTACATTGACTCATAAAAATTCAGAAGATTTTAAATTGCAAAATTACTTTAAAAATAAACAAGAATTCTAAAAATCCTACTTTTACAAAACATAACTAAATATGTACGCGCACATCACGAAACAAAAGTAGGTCTCGAAGCAACTCAGTTATTCTGAATGAATATTGCTAGTGAAAAAAATGTCTGACAAAATAGATCATCGATATCAGAAAAAGAAGCTGACAAAAATTTGAATATGGATGGTTTCAAAACAATAAGATAAAAACGTCTAAATTTTCTGAGCTTTTACTTATATTGGAGTTATTTCAATTTATCTTCTAATTATTTCTCATAAGGTTCAGTTATAGGATATTGCAAATAAAATACACACAACTCAAATAGATATTTTGCATTCCATTCATTATTGTCTATATTTTATCCATAAGAAGCCGAGACTGTGCAACATGTGTTAAGACGTTTAGATTGAGTTATAAAGCAAATGAAAAATTTGTTTAAAATATGACTTTTTTTTTAATTTATAGATCAAGAGAGATTGAACTGATCAAAATTTCGAAAATACTGTTCGTAGTATAGAGGTGAGATTTAAATTAAAAAAAAACAGATAAAAATTACACTTTCACTAAAAAACATTTGATTATACTCATAATATCATTCGTTATCGGAGAAATATTTTATATCAAAATATTCATACAATGTATGAAAAATAAGATAAATAATAATAAAGGTCGCTTTGGAAGAAGAGATACAACACACACACAGATATATATATATATATATATAATATATACACACACACAGTGAAACACAAATTTTGTACTATAAACTACAATTACAGTCAAATTATTCAGACATAGCAACTATTACATACACCTACATATACAAACATATTAACATTGGACTAATAACCGTATACTTAAACCATGTAATGATTTTTATAAAGTACCAATTTGGATAGCAAGTAAATTACTATAAGAAACTCCCACACATTCGACAGATCATTCAGACAATAAAACAGAATACATTAAAGGTTAGGCATGTCTCATGTGAAAATAGCTTCGTCAGTTCATGTTAACTTTTTTAAAGGTGGGTTCTGGAACTGTATAAGCAGATTTTGCCCTTTGAGATAGAACGTGAATTTGGTGTTTCCATCGCAGGGCCACGTAGCATTTGAATCGAATCAGTGAGCGGTTTCTAACGTCTAACTATAAAGCAACACGGGAAATATTCGAGACGGATCTCATACTTTAAACCTCAGCCAAATGACGCGGTTGACACTTGAGTTGGTACCCGCTCTCAAAACTATCAAACCACGATAACAGAAGGACTTTGACACTAGCCGGTTTTAATGTGCAATAGCCCTATACACGGCATGTTTTCAGTAGCACTAGGGTTTCAACTAACAAAACGCCGTTCACAAGTCCAAACACAACTTTTGGGTCGAAGAGATTGTTTTGCTAATTTTACTGATAATAATAGGAGAAGTATAGACGACAGAACAAAAAGAACAATGTAGACGACTGAGATCGTCTATAAAAAGTAAGGTGTGACACAAAAATACGAGACTAAGTGTGTAGCTTGAAAGAAAGTGGAGTTGGCAACATCATCTCAAGCACCTCCTCTATCCATGTGGCCAGTATGGTCTTAATCGATCCTGCCAATTGGGAGTACAGAATCATTGAGTGAAAACATGCAACTGGATTCTGCCGGGAAAATATTGAATCAGCAACAAGTTTCAGGTGAAGCCTAAGAAAACAGCCACGAAAAAATTTCAAATACTAACCGAGCTTTAGGGAGATGAAACTTTGTCTCGTTCACATGTGTCTGAATGGTATAAGAGGTTTTCAGTTGAAAGAATCGCACACACACAGTGTGAAAGATGATTAACCTGCTGGGCGCTCAAGGTCAGAGATTACAGGCCAAAACTTATCCGAAACTTATGATATTATATGGTTCCTACTCACATCAGTGGTGAGACTGTTAACAAGCACTACTTCATTGAAATATGAAAAATACTTCGTGAAAAAAATAGGAAGAAAAAGCCAGAATTGAGGAGGGATGAATGGCTGCTGCACCATGAGAATGCATCCACTCACAAGGTTATATCTGTCAAGCAGGTGCTGACCATCAAAAATATTACTCTGTTGGGGGTATCTTCATTATTCACCTGATTCGGATCCATGGGACTTTTTTTCGACAGTTAAATCTTGCTGAAGGGGTACCCATTTTACCGCAATTGAAGAGGTTCAGGTAAAAACGTAAGACCTCCTAATTCCAAAAATCTCGTTCCGGAAATGTTACCAGCAATGGAAACACCAAATGCTGAAGTGTGTAAATGCTGATGGAAACTACTTTGAAGGAGATACTGTCACGGAGAATTTATTATGTAAGTACAATGATTTATTGGAACAGTCTCGGTTTTTTTTTGTGGCACATCTAGTGTATCTATATAAATTAAGAATTAATCGAGGTGTACAACCTCCAATACGTTCTCATTAATTATATATATTCCCTCAATATCTGATTAATTTCGATATTCAAAATATTAATCATATATAAGGATATAACAACTGTTTGAGAGAATTAAGTTTGACAATTAATTACGGATAAATATTGTCAAATTCATAAATATAATCCTATTTTTTTCACCTGGAAAACTAAACTGGAATTTAGGTAGGATCCCATAGTTCAAAATAAACATAATATTATTCATGAAACATATTTTATCACTTAGAATAAAATTTCCCACCCCCCTGAAAACTATCCCATAATGTCGTTTTTCTTTATAAATAAATCATATAAAGCAATATACTTCATAACTCAAGCATCTTATATGAAAAAATATGTACTAGTCAACAGTAAAATGATCATTAAGAAAATGACTTAATTTCTTGAGTTTCTAACTGCAATAAGAATTGGTACATACATCAACAAACTGATAATATCGTCCCTTGTCTTATCAATCAACAGGAACTTCAGTCAATAAATCTATTCCTTTCCAAAGAAATAAGATACGGGAAGATTAATTATATATATCCTGTAATCTTCGCATTTCTGACATTTATTTCAGTCAGATAGAGGACAATTACTTTTATTTTCCTTTGCTGAGAAAAGGGTAAAGAGATTTGCCCACCAATGAAATATAATATATTACCAATAGGAATATCTTGTTTATTTTTGCATCAAAAGTAATCCTTTGACAGTATTATGTTCATATTATACCAATAATGGTATTATCTAAATGGCAGGAAATTACGTTATATCAAAACACATAATTCTATAGATATTCATATTATATGAGGTACCGTAAAGTCCAGTGTGTAACTCGTGGTTTCAACACGAAAAATAACATTGACATTTACAGGGGCGCGTCATGCGCAGGGTACAAAACTCAGGGCATTAAAAAAATAAAAAATAACGATGAGCATAGAAAAAAATTAGCCTTATATATATATCGAAATACTGTTGTCTAAAAGAAATAATATTCTTAATGAAATTAATAAATTACAGTTTAAAAAAAACTAAAAAAACATCCTTTTATAGTTAATCGAACTATCAGTCGCCAGATGTGGGAAGGGATCAGAAAATGGGAAATTGTTAGTCCTGATGATCCTGATCAGGACTATGAACAAAATAATTAAATTATTGTTTTATCATTGGTCCTGGAAAAGTGATTAAAATTTCGAATTAATATAAACTTTTAAAGTGGGTAAAAAGTGATTTTTCCAAGGGGATAAAATTATGAAAAGGGTTGTAGTTCTAGAAGTTCGATATTTTTTTTTCTGAAACTTGAAGAAATACCTGAAATAAATTACTGCAATACATAAGACCATGCACACATACATTTTAGGTTTCTGCGTAAAAAATAGGATGCGTGTTATACGGCAAATATGTCTAAAAATTAAAAATTGCAGCTCTTAAGTATAGATGTGCTTCATACGGTGGTGCGCGCTAAACGTCGAATTTTACGGTGTATGAAAAATAGGAACACATAAAAGGGCCAACTGCTGCAACGCACAATCTCACATTGGGTTCTAGTACTTCATCTCGATACCTGCCAGCTGTCACAGAACCCCGTTTAAAGATGTGCAGGTCGGTGCGGTATCCTAATGAAATCCCTGCCCACACCTTAATGCTTCCGCTTTGGAATGCGTGATGTTCGGTGATGTTTTGGGGCTGATTGCGTGTTCCTTTCTTACGCCCATATCCTTATACGCTTGTCATCTGGCTCCAGAGCAAATCTTGACTCATCAGTAAACATGACATTGCCCCAGACAGACACAGTCCGATTGCCATGTTCCCGGCACCACTTAAATAGTGCCCCTCTTGATTGGACAGATAGAGGAACACAAACTCGAGGTACCCGGGCATACAGTCCATTCATATGTAATCTTCGGCGTACAGATATAGCTTTACCAATGGAGGTTGTAACCATAGATGTCACACGTGTGGAGGTCGCTCTGCGATTCCGCTTGGCTACAATAGCAATATATCGATCTTCCGGGGGGGTGTAACCCTTGGGCGACCACCTACTGGCTTTCGAACAACTGTCTGTGTGATTTGGAATTGTTTCCATAAACGTGAAATTACAGAATGATGAACGCCGAAGAAAAGAGCAACATCTGTGATCGACTGCCCTGCTTCAATGCGCTCCACAGCACGCCAGTGCTCAGAATATTCCATTCGTTTTCTGGAAGTCATAGAAACACGTCTGTCTTGAGAACAAATTGTACGAAAGTTTTAAACACCTTCTATCAGCACTTACAATCAACTTCTGTAACCCTTCATAAAGATGGATTTTTATAAGACTGCCCTTCTTGCATTTTTCTTGACATGAAAGCACAATTGGCTGTTACCTAACATATTTTCATACCTCCATCTACCTCTCCAGCGAATTGCATCCTCTTCAATTCTGATTGGCTTCCAGAAATTAGTATTTTCCTTTCCATGCTTAACTTTTGGATGTGAGTGTATTATATATATCCTGGAAAATTGTACTGATTATACCACAGCCATATCCTTATTTTTTTAATACTGGACATAAGTTTACTATTTTTGCTGAAAATATTATGATATAAAATTATAATATACACGTTTTCAGAAAATTCAAATATATATATTTCCAAAATATGCACAAAATAGTTATAAACCTAAAATAACTATAATCATGATAGTATAATGTCTTAGCCTCAGTAGTACTAAAGCAAACTCCTGGCCTTAGGAACCAAGATTGCAGGTTTAAACAAAGTTTTGCGGCCAGCCAACCTTCACCTGAATTTTTAAATATTGTGGGCCAAAGGGAAGGTAAGGAATTTCTAGAGAAGTTTAACTATTATTACTAATAAACCATAATATATTAATATAAAACGATAATATATAAACGATATATATGTATATATGGGATTTTGCATTATTGAATACATTTTGGGAATGTGTTCGTCCATTGTGAATATTCATTGCCGATGAATAAATCAATGCTAAAAATTAAGTATTGCATTATGTAAGTCTCTGACTCACTCGAAATCTAGAGTTAAATTTTGTTTATTACACCAATATCAATGATGGTTGGGAGATACGTTCAACTCCAATATATTTAGTGATTTTAATCTTCGAGAGAAGTTGTGGATGAGGGGAGGGGCGGAATTTGAAGTTAACAACATTTCTTTGCTAATAATTCTGTTATTTTTATTATCGTGAAATTCCACCAAAATGCAATGAAATTAATTTTAGTTTGTGCAGGACAGAAACGATCTATGATTTAAAAGATAACATGTTGTCAAAATGTTAGAGTGAGCTAAGGCTATCCGTTACCTCAATCTACTCGTACATCTTTTATAATTGGCTTAAGAAATGTATAGAGTTATTTGTGAAAAATAATTTCGTTTTTCCACAATGGACAGTTTTATTTTTTTCCAGCCACTATCATACTTGAGCCAGATTGTCATTATATATCTTGATAGTTGATAGAACAACTGTTCTGATCAATAATTTTTGTTTGTACCCTATTAAATAAAAAAAGTTCAAAACTTTATTTTCCGTATAATTTTCTTTATCGCAATAGAAAAGCTAAAAGTACTGGTTATGCAGGAAAATGTGAAAGGACTTGATATGTAAGGAGAATATGTACAGACGGAACACATGTTCCAAAATTGGTTTGCAAAACTTTATATAGTTGTTTTGATTTTCAATATGTTTCGTGTTCTTGAAAGCAGTTTAAGTTGATGAATGCAAATAAAGAATTAAGGAAATTGTTTTTTCTAAAGTTGCAAAAACCCTGTTATTTGTTTTAATTGTTCCCAATGCTCCTTTTTTTAAAAAAATTCTAGTAATGGTATATGCTTTTACTAAAACACTTGTAGTTTTTGTTCTAGGAACGGAAAATAATTAACTTCGTACTTGTATAAAGCTAATAAGATGGTCTGTAAAATAATACCATAAAAAATTGTCAATTTTTGGCAAAATTCATAATTTTATGGTAGTCGGATACCTTAATGCAGCGTTTCTAAAACTGTGGGGCGCGAGTGAGTCTTGGCTGAGGAGAGAAAGCAAATCAAAAAGTTGAAAATAAAATATGAAAGAAAACAAAACAAAAAGTATACATTTGGACATCATAATAAAACATATTTCCACTGCTATGATTTACATTATAAATGTCTCAGTACATACTGCATTTGATCATTTTTTCATAAAAAAACTGAATTAAGAACATGTTTAACATTGGCTAGTGACCCCATGTTGCTTGACATATATATATATAAGCAAATTACATACAAAATTTAATACATATCTTGTTAATCTGCACGGTTTATAATTAACTTCGTACGTGAACGTACATTATTACTGAATTCAATACATTGTTATTGTATGGTGGGAGGTGCGTTGAAAATTATGATTGAAAATTGGGTCGTAAATATTGAAAGTTTGAAAAGCACTGCATTAACAACAATTTGTATATATGCATCTCTTTAAAAGAAGGGTTTATTACTGAAGGAAACAAAAGTGACTGGTTGTTTTTAAAAATTCAGATACTTTCCGGTAAAGGATTTTTTTCTTCATATGTATAAATACTTCTCCATAGAATATATTTCATTACGAAATTGCACTTATTTCAACGGTATGTGACTACACAATATTCACCGTTTTGGGGGAAATTTTAGAAATTTCTTTTATGCTTTTATTTTATAGTCCGTACATTTAAGATTCTAAAAATACTCTATTTTTGTTTTTACAATATTTAGGAGCAAAGTTATATCATAATTAGTAAACCAGAACTGGAGTTAACGAAACCGGAAGCACATCCCTACACAAAATTGAAATTTTCAGAACATATCTTATTTAGTTCTTGTGTGCTACGAATCAAAAATCTAATCTC
>BMAO01038908.1:0-21233 GCA_019973975.1 Trichonephila clavata | reverse complement strand
GGCAGCGTTTCTCGAACTGCGGGGAGCGCCACCTAGGGTTCGTGATCAACCTGCGAGGGGGACGTGAACATATTTGGAAGTCGGAAACAAAAGATCATTAAAAAATGCTTAATTTATTAAAAGTAAACAAATAAAATCCTTTCTGACGTTATAAAAAATAAAATACACATTTTCATTGATATAATGCACTAATAAAAAAATCAGTACTGCGCAATAATAAGTTATAATTAATTTAACAATACTAAGTTAAGCACACGTTTATTAATTACGAATGAGCGCATGTGTGGGCTTGTCATAAAATTATATACAAAAATTAACACACTTATCTCGATAATTTGTACGGTTTATAATTAATCCCTTAAATTCAAGTTAAAAATTTCTGGAATCGTTCCCCAATGCCACCGTTTAACAAGTAGGCGAGTGTATGTGATATATTGGGGGAAGGGGAGAGTTAGAAAAATAATAAGTAAGGAAATCCTCTGAAATAAGTAAATCTGTTGTAAACACTGCCAAGTGCTTTTATTCTATTCCAACGCATTCAGAATTATTTCATGGATGGCTGAGCACATAAAAGATCGTACTTTGGAAAGACGTACATATATGTCTGGAGTAATTAATGCAATGACTGAGCGAGACATTTATATACGTTGGGGGACCATAAGAGTGTGAAGTCGTATTGTATCTTTATCATAAATGTTCATTATTATTGAATTCAATACATTTTTATTGTACGGGGGTGGTGCGATAAAAATTATGATTGAATATTGGATCGCAAATATTGAAAGTTTGAGAAGCACTGCTTTATGGAATGCGAAGTATTGCAGTTTAATGGTTTTACATAACAAGATTTCATAAATTCTAGAATTCTCTCAAGCTGGCAGAAGACAGCAAAAGTTAGAGAAAACTTCTTCTCCTTCACATTGAATAAAAAACCAATGTAACATATGTCTGTAGATGTGTATTGTACTAGTAAACTATCCATTAAAAGTTCACGTCGAGTCCATGACACATTTGACCTGAGATGTCTAAGAAATATATGTGGTTGTGTAAGAATGTCCCATATATAAGGATCAGTATAACCATTCATCAATTTTTAAGTTCTCTATTGTATCCAGAATTCAAGTCGAAAAATGCCTATCTACAGGAAGTAAAATCTGCTCAATGGCGAAACTTTTCAAATAAATTCGAATTCACAGAAGTGATTTCGAATTATATTAATGTGCATCGAAATACATTAAAAACGGAATTTTTAAAGATATTATTGAGGATGAAACTTTAGTGTCGGATCTATACGCGGAATTATGCTAACCTTGTAGGGAAATCGTTGAGGATATCAAAATGTATCAACTTTCTCCTAAGAAGTACGCGTGATCCGCAAATTAAGTTTATAATATACATCTAGTAGCGAGTTAAGAGGAATTAGTGAGTTAGAAAGTGAAGAAGGATAGATAGTAGAAAGTTAGAAGGTTAGTTAACTAAAGGTGACAAGAGAGATATAAGGTGAAGAAACTGCAAAATGTTAAAAAGGCCTTGTGATAGATTAAAGACAGGAAGTTGGTACCGATAAATTAAGCCTTAATTCATTAGAAGACTGCCTACATTTCAGGTATTGTCACCTTCATATTACATTTGATATTTAAAGTGTTACAGAGGTTAAGTGGCCAATAATCACATATCACCGTCTAAAGTAAAATGGAGGTAGAATCACTATTATTATAAAGTGGTTTATTTGATGTATTCTCCCCAAACGCGACAATCGTACCCTCCCTCTGTTGACTTATTGGAACATCCTAATTATGATGTTACATTGAATTGTGTTCGAGTCGATTAAAGTGACAAATAAAATAATTGAAAATTATCATGTCGAATCATCCTTCACTTCTTTCCACACCTTTAGACGTATCATAGGGTAGACGGGGAGTAGGGTTATTACACTTTGATCTGATATTCGTGAAAATTTGATAAATTGGATAGATCAACTTTTGCTTTACTGAAAATTTCTGTACTTCTTAAAAATTGATACAGATGACAAGGAAGAGTACCATCTAATTAACTTACTGAGAAGACCCTTTAGTTTTAGGAAAAGATCGAATGATCCTGGTAAAAATTGTCTCGTCTTTGTTTCACACTGCCATTCCAATAAGTGAATAAGTAAAGTCCTATAAATTTCAATATTAGATAGGGTTAATATAGTTGGATTTTTTTTTTCAATTGTAATAGCTACATTCTGGGTTTGTCATTAGATTTGATCTGCATATTTATGTTTTCCATACAGGGTTTGTCTTTAGAGTTTCACTCCAAATTTCTCAAATTACTATTTTCAATTGCAAAACATCAATTGAATTATAGCAGTGCACACTTGCAGTCGTTTCTGAGAAAGGTTAATAGAAAATGTCATATTTTATATTTCAGTGTTTACGAGACCACACAAACGAACTTTTCTCAAAACATGGAATATTGCGAGTAAATTCTGGTTTAATATGATCTTCTGATTAAACATTCTTATACAAAATGTTATTAAAGAACAACTTTTTTATGAGCTTTTTAGAGTCGTGTTTGCACGAGATCAAAAACAGACATTATTTACATTATTAATGCAAAATATTTAGACGATAGTTGGGGTTTTCATTTCAAATTATATAACTGCAGGTAAAACTTATGAGCTCATTGGATAAGTACTTATGTCACTGTATTTCCAACACTAAAAATAAAGAAAAATCTGGTTGAATTTTCCCCAAAGAAAATATTTGGAACAATTATTATTTGCGCTGCATTTATATAAGAATTCTTTCCATTAAGAACGAATTCAATAATACAGTTGATTAATGGAATTTTTTTAGTAAAATTTTTATGAATTTTACCTTAATATATAAATGTAACACGAAAAGTTTGCATGCAGTTTTTTATTGTTTTTTAATTCTAGAGTTTTAAATAGAAAAAATGTTACTTCTTGTGCTTTCAATAACTACTAAAGAAGAACATCCCGATTTCTTTCCTAACACTTTCAGTTTAAAATGATCGTTTCTCTTATGAAAGAAAGTGATGAATATTATACATACGAAGAAAGTAAGAAAAATTTAACACAATTTCCTATCATTTTAATTCGAAAAAGTTAAACGAAACCGAAAGAGTCCTTTAGTATTTGAGTGACACCCCATATCGATTCCTTTTTTTTTCTCCTCATTTTCATTCGAAAAAGTCGCTTCCTAATTTTGGATCTCAATTTCCTTCAATTAATTTGATATTTCGATTACTTTAGGAGGAAAAAAATATCTATCACATGTCGGAGCTTTTAATTTTTAAAAAAGTGTTGAAATATCTGTAGAATTAAAAGTGCAATTAAAGAATTACAACTTTTGTTTCCTAATTGAATTAATTTTTTTTTGTGCATTTTACTCACATTGTGGTTTTTTTTTCACAAATGAGTGTCTTCAGCAAAATGTTCTTTTGCCATAGTTTCTGAAAGGTACAAAAAACTTTTTTTGAACACAGGGAGAGGATTTAAGTAATATATATATGTAGGATATTAGCGAAATGCCGTTAAAGAATATTGGAATAAGGCAGAAGGAGTATTTGAACCCCTCCTGCCTCAAAAATGTTTGAGATATACTTTAAGAAAAATAATAGTTACCTGCTTTTAAATTGATTTTTCGTATAACATGCTATGTCAAAAACTTTAATAATATCTTTGTAAAAAGAGTTTTGCTTACTTTAAGCATTTATTAATAAAAAATGCTACATTTTAAAATTAAAAACTTAAAATATAAGGAATTTAACTTACCTCTGAAAGAAAATTAGAATTTTAACAGATAATTAGTGGCTAGATTGAAATGACGAAAACACGTTTGAATGAAAACCATTTTTTCTAATTTCTTTATCACAAAATTGGAGAATTTTATAAAAAAAGTTCATAATCTTTATAATATTTTCTAAATATCTAAAATTGTCTTTGTTTTCAATAGTCTCACTTTCTTAATACGATTTATTAGCTTTACCTGTATGTATCGGATTCGTTGAACTCGAAATTTACACAATTTAAACGGTCAGATTAATCCAAAGTTTCGAAAACTTGTTAAGGACCGATGACAATAGAATAATTTAATAATTTCGTTCTATTGTTTCCATTAGGATTAACGATTTCCCCTTTTCAGGTTTGGCAAATAATTCCTGGTCCTATTTCAGACTTGTGGACTAAAATATTAAGTTATAACTCTAAAGCGAAAACGCTCATTGTTAATATAAATACAACAACCAAAATGAATGGTAGTCTACAACTAAAAATAAAAAATAAAAACTTTTATTGCAGATTGAACTAAAGAATGAAAAAATTAAAATTACAGTTTTAAAAAATCAACAAAAAATATATTTTTACAGTTAATCGAACTGAAAATAAAAACACGTCTTAATATAAGAAAACAATGATTAACAAGAAAATTAATGCCTTTGTGGTAAAAGCCTTGTGTTCTTGATATCAAATGTTATAATTGTTTAGTAGTTTACTAGTTACGATAGTAAAAATGTAGTACTAAGCACCCCATGCTTAGTACTACACTAGTTACTCATTTTATTCTTATGTTAAGAATTAGTTTTTACTTTTCAATTCGGTTAACTATAAAAGCGTGTGTTTTAGTTTTTTTAAACTATAATTTTTCTGTATACCTTTTCTAACAAAGAATTTTTTTTATCGACGTTCCACTACAGAATTGAGTAGGCTATTAGTAATTGACTTCTTGCTTTAAAGAAAAACGAAGTTCCTAAACTAATACAAACGCTTTCTATATTACTTCAAAAGACATGAATTAAGTGTAACCTATACAATGCATAAATACACTAAATTCTTTTTGTCGTTATTTTCCTTATAAATAGCTGGATTTTATCATTATTTTTCATAGAAATCTAAAACAAACATTTTAAAATGAATTTCATCAGGGATTTTTGCATTCACCTATTCGTCAAAATCTAATGTACACTGGTGTCCAAAAGTTAAGTATAAATCGTAAAATGTGAAAAACATGGAGTAAATATTCGTAAAATTATTCCAAATTTCTTGAGGATATTAATTGGGTGAAGAAAAAACGGTGGTTTTATGCAAAACTTTTCAGTCGACAAAGTCCTGCGCGAAACACCGGCGCATGTCGGAATGCGGAGAAACCGATTCACGCAGCATAGGCAGTTCAGACAAGTTTCGTGCAACTGCTGTGCGAAGGAACGTTGTTAAGCATCAAACAAGGTGAATGATGGCACAAAGACGCCAATTGGATATGTTTACGAAAGGAAGAATCGTTAGAATGCTGGAATCCTCACAAACCGAAGTGCCTCGAATTCTGAACGTGGACTAGTATGTGATCTCAAGACTGTGGCAGAGGTTTCAAAGAACGGGAGATGTTACCCGACAACCAGTATCAGGTCGCCCAAGAGTCACAACCCTTCGCTAAGACCGATATCTGGTAATAAGTGCGCAACGTCAGAGGGGCACTACTGCCCCTCTGACGCTCACAGGAATACGAATTTCGAGGCAAACAGTTTACTGGAGACTCAATCATGTTGGCCTGTATGCCAAATGACCAGCAGTTGGCATTCCCCTCACGTCTGCGCATAAACGCACTCGTTTGAACTGGAGTTTGAAACATCAAACATTGGGAGAGTGGGCCAATGTGATGTTCAGTGACCAGTCCCGGCTTAGTCTGAGTAGTGATTCTCAGCGAGTACCGATATGGAGAGAACGTGAAACACGTTTTATACCAAGAAACTTAACGAAAAGACATCATTTTTCATCAAGGGGAGTAATAGTATGGGCAGGCATCATGATGGACGGCCGCACAGACCTCCTTTTCTTTGACACGGGGTCTGTGACTGCTCAAAGACACAGAGAGGAAGTTCTGGAGCCTTATGTTCGCTTGTTTCGAGGTGCTGTCGGTCCTGACTTCATATACATGGATGATAATGCGCCATGTCACCGAGCGGTGCTGATTGATGACTTCCTTGAAAAGGAAAACATCCAGCGCATGTCATGGCCTGCGAACTCCCCTGATTTAAATCCTATAAAGCATGTATTGGATATGCGCGGGAGACAAATTGCAGCTCTTTCGCACCCACCAAGCTCCGTTACAGAACTGAAGAGAACTCTCCAAGAAGCTCGGAACCGTTTGAGCCCACAACTCATTCATCCTCTCACAGCAAGTATGGTAAATCGCTGTGCAGCGTGCCTGGCTGTCAGAGGTGACCACACGCCTTATTAAACTGCAGCATCAGTATTTTATTTAATGTTTTCTTTCATTTTTTCTTTAAAGTATGAATCCTTTCTATGCTCAGTTTTCTTTCAAACTGCTACTTTGGATAATAAAATTAATTATTACCATTCTTTTGATTTGCTTCCTTATGTTATAGCCATTTTACACTCGCATATCACGTTTCCCACGTTTTCTGATTTACAGTTCCTTCTTTATTCACATAATTATCAATTATGATTAACTTTTGGACACCAGTATATATACAGAGCTACTTGATATATTCTACAGATAACAGTAGTTTAAGAATCATATTGAAGCAATGTAATAATTTCAATTCATTACGTAAGGGGACGTTTTACTTCATCTTACAAATCTCAATCGTTCTTTTTTTGTCTATATATATATATATATATAATATATTCAGTTTCAAAACAATAACGCGTTTATTAAATCTAATAGCAGCAGTAGAGAAATCATAAACTGTATTTCAGCTTTTTATAAAAAAACTATATTTACATACAAAGAATATCAATTTTCTTTATATTTTTCTAACACCAAAATTTCAATAGTGTCCAATTAAATTTAGAACTATTACTAATGGTTTTAATACCTATATTACACATCCAGGCAATGTATTGCAAAAAGTAATACAACACACTCTAGACAATATCTCAAACTCCTTTATTGTAAATAATAGGTAAGATATCGTTGAGAACATGCAAGGTAAGAGTATTAAATCTTTGCATAGCTTTGACTTCGAAGACTTATTCAACTCTATTGATATAGAGGATATCATTAAAGTACTTAAAAATGTTTATATTAAATATTCATTAAATAAATTGATAAACTATGATAAATAAAATATTATTATACAATTTGTTTTGAAAGAAAATTACATATTTCATAATAACTATTATTATCAACAAATTAAGGGTCTTCCACAGGGTGGCCCAGCAAGTAATAGTCTGGCTAATATCTATTTACAATATTATGAGAATGAAAATATTGATACAGACTATTGTTACTTTTTTAGATACATCGATGATTTAATTATTTTCAGTAATAAAGTTGACTACACTCCTATTTTTAATTATTATCCACACTACTTAAAATTAATAAAAACCAAATGCAATGTTGAGTCAGCAAATTTTCTTGATCTCCAATTAAAAGTTGAAAATAATATGCTAAAAAGTAATATTTTTATAAAGAGACTCTTTTGACTTTAATGTTTTAAAAAACCATATTGGAATAGTACCCTTCACATTTCAATGTTTAGAAATATTATTCTAAATTATATGAAAAGAAACAATGATTTAGTATCTGAAGAAGTATTGAGAATTAATAATTATAAAAAAATTCTTCAAAGTTGCCTAGACTATAACTATCTAGCTAATTTTTTATATAAATATATGTCTTCAAAATTATAGCTATTTAATTATTATTATTTAATATATTCATTTCTATTTAGTTTATAGTATATAATTTTCTTATTATATTCTTATATTAAGTTTAGTTACTAAATATATATATAGATGGTGCCATTATTCTCAGTTTTGCTGTTTTTTTGTGCATTGAGTCAGTAAACTCGTGGAATCTGTATACATCGGGTAAGATTATAGTTTCTTTGCTCATTTACATTATTATTAATTATGGTCGTATTCATTATTAACCTCTTTTGCAAATATTTGTGTTTATACATATTTATATTTGTCTATTTCTCCCGGATTCCTATAGTAATTTAATATTCCAATTTCTCTTCTATTGCTGTTATATTCACCCACGTGGGTTTTGGGTTTTGCCTTGGTTTATATCCGGCTCTATTATTGCGAAAATTTCCGCTGCAGGAAAAGGTTCAGATCTCACAAAACTTAGTTTAATCCTGTTTCACTGTCCTAAACCAGTGACAGCTCGGGAAATTATAATAGTTTTTTCCACTCTAGCTAAATTTCTCTTTTTTGGTTTGTCATGGTTCCATGTTCTTGGTTCTTTCGGTCTGATTTTAAGATGTTTTACCATTTATTAGTCTTCTTTTTAATTTATTTACTGTTATATATATATATATATATATATATATAATATATTACGATACCTTCTATTATATACACACATATAGCACACAAAATTTAATTAATTATTCTCTCTGTAATATCAATTTACATACGAGTTTATTTGTGAGGGCTTATATTTCATGCATATGCTATGCCAAAGAGACCGCTAAGTGTTTTTGCCAGACACTCTTTGGCATATTGGAGAGCAAAAGCCTTCGTGTAAAATACGTCTTCCTAGGGTTAAGAAGGTTTATACCAAGCAACGGTAGAACATATTTTTTTTCCAAGTAAGCAATGATTGTAGGGTAAATCACGCGGTACATGTACGAATATACTACAGGATGAAAAATAAATGTATTTTAAAGGAGGAAGATTGACGGACAGCAAAATGGATTTCTTGTAGAAATGATTCTTGCATCTTTCACTTTTCCTGTTCGGATGTATTTCGATGAAGAATATCATTATGCTTGGAAAGAAAATTCAAAGAAGTAATTGTCTTTTTATCTTTCCCCATCTTTTTACAATGAAAAAGGAAAAAATTCGAGGATATTTCATTCTTAAATTTGAGGAAAAATGTTTTTATTATTCTTTTCACTAATAGATTATAGTTTTAATTTCATTCAAAAATATGATTTATTAGCAATTAATTTCAATTGTTCTATATTGGTGCTGTTTCTGGTGCTTTCAGTGTTTCTATTCATCTCTGACCGTTCTTTGTCCATCTTATATTCCATTTTAAGGGAATGTTTTTAGTCATTGCAATATAATTTTAAATTATAGCATTTAAAGTTAGCATATTTAGAGCTAATGATACATATATATCAGATTAGTTAGTTCTTGATTTTAATCGAAAGCTAGTATTTAACTTCTGCATCCCTGCACTAGAGATAGATAGAAATTTACAACAGGCTTCAGTTGAATCAGTTCTTGTAAAGGAAAGATCATCCGGAATATATTTTATTGACATAATAAATGCTATCATAGAGTAAGTAGCTAGAGTGAATATAAATAAGTAAAAAAGTTAATTTCATAAGCTATATACATTTAATAATAAATAATTTATAGTTGAAACAAAATTCTTTGTCCAATTAAACGTTTATTTTCTTATAGTAAATATTCGAATAATAAATTAAACGGCTATGAAAATATCATTGAAACATCAGATTCCAATCCCAGCTCATTAAATCTTACGGTCTTCAGCCATAATTTCCCGCTCATTACTCTCGAAACGAAAACTAACCTAAATAAATGATGATTTAGCATTTAAGAAAATATTTATACAAGCAAATTAAAATTCTGAACAATTGATGTTGGAGAATGTCTTCCTGTGAAGATGTGTTAGATAGCTCTCTTATAAAAAAAAAAATGTTTTTTCCAAAAGGTATTTTAAGCTTACTTCAAAGATTCACATACATGTATAAGATAAGACATGCATTTATATTCACCAGTGATATATATATATATATATATATATATATAATATATACAAACATATTATATATATTGCTGTCGTGGTTTTTTGAGTGAAATTCAAGACTTTTTATTTTAACCGTCTTTATTCCATGAGATCATTTTGTTATTTGTTTGAAAGAGAGAGAGAGAGAGACGGACACGTGTTATCCATATGAATTGGTGTTATCCACGTGTTATCCCTCAGAAGCCATATGCTCTTCAAGTACGCCTCTGATTGAAGAGGTATACTTGAGAATTTAAGCGTGACACATATAGGTAATAAAAATTAGTGGTAGGAGCAGCGAAGATGTTTAAAAGCCATGTGTTATACATTCCCGATTTCGGTAATAAATTTAATACTTGAAGATGTAAAGGGAAAATAAAAGTTAGAAGGGAACTAGCCATTTAATTTTAGAACTAATTTAATTATCCTTGCATTTTCCCCCCAATTTTAAAACTGGAGTAATGGTGGTATTTCTCTCTTACAAACATAATAAATTTTCCATACATACAAAACAGTACATAACATAGTATATAAATACATTTTACACATACTAAATAGAATTAAGTAACACGGATAATAAAATCAAAATACAATACAATAAACGAAATTATAGCTATAAACAAAATAATAAAACTTCCAAAATATTAATTGATAAAATGAAATTCCTAACACATAAATGAGCATTAGCGTTTTCAAATCTCTATTTCATCCAGAAAAACCGCTTAATGTATCCTCCAAATCTTTCATATTATTTATTAGGTTTGTGTTATTGATCGCACATAGTCTATCTATGTGTGGTACATGTGTGGAAATTTATCATATTAAACAATAATATAATTAAAAAAACATGATATACAAATACTAAGATAATAATTTTCTGTTAAAATGTACTCAGGCGCCTTCGTAATACTACTTAATTTTGTTATATAAGAATATTAAGGCTGAAATACGCTGTTAAAATAACAAAGCATAGACATGAATAAAATGATATGATTAATATTATCAGAACACTTTATATAACACTTATACACTATTCAACACACCAGGCCATATTCCTTTTACATGTATTATAAGAATATAAGAGTCGAAGCATATAAGAATAAAGAATAAAAAAAGAGCTCTTTTATTTACCTTCGATTCGAAAAGTGGAATCCTCTCTAGAAAGAAATCTATTATTATTATAATAATTATTTTTCAACAACACAAAAAAATTAGTGGTGTAAATTTTTCACCATATTCACTTTTACTTCAAATCATCACATAAAATATTTAGAATCTCTCTTTAACTTTTTAAACTTATTCATATCATAGACAAATTTTTCTCCTTCGTATTTCACATTAAGTAATATAATTTACACCATACCAATACCAACACATATCTCTGACAAATCTGCGTGATCAAATCACAAATGTTCAGGGATGCTAATATGAAAACAATAAGAGGTATACAAATCAAACTAAAAAAGTTTGACCTTTTAATGATTCAAGACATATACAAAATCATAATGATTGTATTTTCTTCGATCCACTGTATCATTTCCAAAATGAAGTTGTTAAATTACTTTAATTTTAGTCAAGGAAAATTTTGAGAAACAGTGAATCCTGATATGTGGACAGTATATCAAAACACACAATTTCAAGAAGAGAAAAATTTTAATTTAAATTTAGCAAAGTTACTGATGAATAGAATAATTAACAAAATAATAAAATTCAGTGCATAAAAAGAATGCAATGCGACTTTAATTTTAATTTTCCTCACAATCAGTATCATTAATATTAGTACATTAGAACCATTTCTCTAATAACTAACTTTATATCTTTCAACTTTATAACACCACGACTATCATATAATGGCATAATTCCTTTAATAATTTAAAAGAAAATAATAAAGTACATTAAAATTTCTCAAAATTTTATATAATAAAACACATTTTACTTTCTATTCTAAATATAATATCAATTAACACAAAATCTACCATATAAAAGTTTAATATCATTTATATTACTGTTCCTCTTATAAGAGTCTTGTTAAGCAAAACTCAGTCACTTCTGTACTACATAAATATAAACGAAGAATTTCACTGACCTCATTTCTTACGTGCAGAGATTTTTGGTTGACGATAATCCACATATCTTTTTTGTTGTTCGTTGTTTTGATTTTGTAAAAAAAAAAATTCGAAGTTGCTCTTTGATTCTTGGATTCGACTGTGTAAGTGTATGCAAAAGCTTTACTTACATCTTCCAAAATATCATACCAAATAGCCAGATGTAAGAAAACTCACACTTTTGGCGAAAAGCTTATTTTACCTGCAGCAACTGAGATCATAGAAACTTTGTTTGGAGATAATGAGTTTTCCAAAAATCATAAAACTCTTTCACTTGGAACAAAGCGCCACAGAAATACATTATTTGCAACTTCTCTGAGAGGAAAACCATACCAAAGCGAGTTCAGTTCGAAGGTCAAACAGATGATCAGCAAATATTTTCTACCCTCAGGTGAAAACTGAATAAGTCTTCCTCTTTTCTTCAGCTCATGCAAAGTATTCCAATAATACTAAAAGTGATGGATTTTTTACCTTCCAAGAGTCTTTGTCAGAAACTGGGTTTTATCACTGAAAGAGTAGTATATTTTAGGTTTAAAAAGCAAACGTAATAAAAAAAATCTCTCTTCGCAAAATTACAGCAAATCAAATAATGTGGTTTTTTATTTGGTTATAGGATCAAATATATAGCTAATGAGCGTTCCGATGTGTAAAGTAATAACGCCATATGATATATATAAATTATATCAGTGGAAATATGTATTTTTTTTTACTATGTCAGAAAGTATTTTGTGTATTTCTTCGTTCCAGTAAATTAATTTTTTAAACCTTTTATTTTCCTCTGCTCGCGCCCCCCTCGTAAGGTTATCGCACCCCCCTAGGTGGCGTGCCCCTCAGTTTGAGAAACGCTGTTGTAAGGATTTTAGTCACAATCACTCAATACAAAAAGTATCTTCTCTCATATTTGGCATTCAAATAATTCTTATCTCCACATCATTAGGATATTAGGCATTTCCATTTTTTTTAAATTTCCATCGATATTCAAGATATTACCCTATTCCTCCCGTATTGTGGTGTCATCAAAGCCAAAATGCAATCTATTTGAATTTTAAAAAAATAAACTTTTGTTAATAACCAAACGTTTTTTTCCCCTTTCTTTTCCAAATAAGATTCAGAAGGTAATTATATTTTTGAGATAGGAATACTTAATCCACCGTCTGTGACAACCTGCTAATAAAGTTATAATAAAATCATGTGTAACCTTGTGTAAAATTTATATTTTCTAAATCACGGTTTGAAGGAAATAATGCAGTGGGTGTGGTGCGGAAGTTTTGAGACACAGGTATGTTTTGAGATGAGGGTGTATCAAGCAACAAATTATACCAGTAATCATAAATGCTTTTTCTTTTTTTTAAAGTTAGTAATACTTTTTCATAAATTATTCGTTTTGTATTTATCATTGACTCGCGTAAAATCTCGCTGAGTAAAAACAAAAGAAAACTGATTAAACAATTATAAAATTAAGTTCTTCAGATTCAACACCTTGCTGTTATGGATAATGATGATCGTTATCCGATTCACTGCCTTGCAGGCAAGGAAGGTTACAGTTAATCAGCAAATTTTTGAGATAAAATCTGAAATAATGTCATTAAGGGCTTGGAAAATCCATACAGATAGCAAAATATATGAAATATAAATTAAAATAATTTACTAAACTGATTTAAAAGTAACAGCGTTTCTTATCCGTATACGGTTGATTTCTTTATGACTAAAGTAATAAATTTATTTTCTTTAATATAATTTTACATTTTAATGTAAGATGTAGCACTAGTATATTCGACGAAGGTATCTCTGAAATATATAATAACTAAAGCAGGAAAGAGAACTAAGCACAAATAAACGAAGTCGCGTTCAGGATGGCCGAATGGCTATGGCATCGGACTTCTGTATCCTTTGCAGAAAGTGGCTACGTCTTGGTTTCGGTTCAAGCGGCTAAGGAAACAAAGATTATGAAATAAAATTGCAAGAAAAAGAAAAATCTCTTAAAAAAATAATACAAATATCATAGGACATTAGACCGAATCACACATCGGCAATTATTAAAGCCGTGACAAAATGGCAAGCTATGAATCCTCCATTTCTGTGGAGAATTGTCTGAAAGAACCTTCCTACACGAATGATTAGTCGCTTATGCAAAGGTGGTGGTTATCCGATTGACTGTAGTGTCTGCAGGTTCGATTCCTGCTCCTGAAAGGTGACTTTTTTACCACACGTTATATAAACTTAATATATTAGAGATATTATATTAACGGATTAATATTTCATACTTATCCATTGATTATATTTTTGAATTATTGACCTACTGGGAAAATGTACTTCATAAAATTAATCGGAAAAAAAACATATATGTCTTTCCGTCATAAAATCTGTGTTAGCGTTACTTTTTATAAGAGTGTAAGAGGTTAGATGGGTTTAAATTTGTGTGGAGAATACAGGGGGTGCCCCGTTTTTTAAGAACAATCGGTTACTAGGTGAAAGGTGAGGCCATTGCTGATCTGAGAAAAATACATAAAACCAATCCCCAATATTTTTTTAATCGCAATGTAAAGAAACGAACGTACGTTGAAATGACGTATATATACGTCCGGGTCACTAACGCTTTGGATACGTTAAGAACATTTCGTGTACATATGACGGTGGTCCTTAAGCAGTTAAAGTCGTATTGTAGCTTTAGCGTCAAAATACAGTATTTTTGAATTGAATACATTGTTATTGCATGGATGGGGGCCTGATGAAAATAGTGATTTAATATTGGGTCGTAAATTTTAAAAATATGAGAATATGTACTATTAAATAATGCCACCAGTCTGACGAAAATATTTCCTGGTTTATTAAAATTAACATTGCCTGGTTTTGAGAAAAATATGTTTCCAAACTTTCACTCTCATTAAAGAAAAAAGAAAACCTATTATCGGCATTTATCAAACACCTGTGTTCATAACTTCCTCCACATCATTAGGTATCGTGACCTCAAATTCCACAATTTTACTCTAATTTTTTCAGTAACGTGATCTTTTCTATGCGTGTTATTATTCACAGTAACGAATGGAACAAAAACATGTACTGGTTTAGTTGAAATTTACGTAGTTTGGGCCGGTTAGAGAGAATAATTCCACCTAAATTTGCCGCTTGTTAAAAAGAGAAATATTACTTTCTACTCAACGCAAGGCATTTCAAAAGATGACCATTTAGTGACAATTCCAAAACAGTACAACACTTGCTAATTTTTTCAAGGTTTTGTGTTCCATCCAGTGACGAGAAGGGGGGGGGATGCCAGCTCAGGTGTCGTCCAAGTCACTTGAACATGGTTCTATCGCAAAAAGCCCTCGTGTAGCTGAACAGCGCGACGTTAATATTCCCTCACTCACCAATCCAGTGACACAGGTGGTGTGAGCTAAAAGAAAGATCTGCAATATTTATTATAAATAAATAAAATAAATACGGAATATGTACTTATCTAAATAACTACAATTCAATAAACTTAAACGTTTAAGATAGCAATTAAAGCATAAAACGCACGATACAAAACTAATAATAGCCGTAAATATAGTAGTATTAAATGATGCATTTGTTACGAAACAAATAAAAAATTTTACATTTACTTTTTACCTATATTAAAACATTTTGAATCAAGCAAATTAAATAATGAAAATGAAGTTTTTATTTATGCTACGTTCAGCAGAAGGTGTCTTTCCTGGACAACCATAAAATTTAACTCAATTAACTACCAAAACGGAAAAAAGAATCAATATTAACGATCCAGAACAAGAATGAGGGATTATAAAATGTAAACCCGGAAAAAGCTTTTATTTGAAGAACAAAAATTTCGAGATTTGCACTCTTGGGAAAAAGAGGAAGCTTTATACAAGGCAAATATTTTTTTGTTATTTTGAACCGATTTCCTTCAAGAAGAATAGCCAAAAGATGAATATTGCCATTAACCGAAACCATACAGTAACCTTTGGAGATTATAGGGAAAATTCAGTAAGGATCCGTGGATTTTTCTTAGAGCAAATTTGGCAATTCTGTGTATAGACTTTTCCATTGAGGTAGAAATGAGCTTCGTTACTTCACATGGCCATTCCTAGACCATGACTGATCTACAGTCACATTCGGTTGAGAAAACTAACCTCGAATGAAAGACGTTGTGAGTTGTCTGTGTCAAGCAGCTTCTGTGTTTGGCGGATCATCTATGGGAAGTAGTGCATTATGTTTTCTGTTGAGAAACTGCACGCGCCTAATGCCTCCATACTCTGATGTCTGTGACTGTGCGTCAACAGCTGTCTTGATGCAATCAACAAGTACTGTTGTGACACAGTACTTTCTTCAATAATGAACTCCTAATTTCCCCGTCTCTTCGAATCTCTTACTCATGACCCTTACACCTTTACAAGACATTAATCCACGCAGTAGGATCCTTCTAGGACAGATTTTACGAACTACTGCAGAAAAATTCTGCTTGTTTTCGTAAAACAGCTTCACCAATAACGCACTTTCAACTAAAGAGACGGTCATTAATAAAGCCGGAAACTGCGACTTAAACATGACAACCTCTCTACAAACGTTTTTAAACAACGCTTTATGCGAAATTCCGGCATTTTTCTCCTACAACTGACAGCTTTTCCCTGTTCGCATTTTATTACTCATCATTCTTGTTCTGGATTGTTAATTTTGTTTCTGTATTCCATTTTGGTCGTTTATTGAGGTAAATTTCTTGTTTTCCCTGAAAGGCACCCTCTGTTGGACATTCTGGAACTACATTTGTTTTCACAATTCCGTGAGAGCATCTCGGAATATCGTGTATAGCCTATATACAAAATTTCGTTTCATTACTTTCACCCGCTTGCGTTATAGAAGGCCGTTTATAGGGAAACTTAATTATAAACCCCTGCACTTTGATTTATATTTTTCTCATTTTTATCTTTTTCTATAATGTTCATATTTCCTTCTAAACATTATGTATTCAATTATTAAAATATAAAATCAAACAGATTCGCATAGTCATAAAGATCACGAGCTAAAGTGAATTTGTTTGTGACATGGATAAACAATGGTTAGAAATTATGTTCTTTTTCAGCAATTCTAGAAATTTGACACTGAAATAGTGAATCTGAGTCACGATGAAGAAACATGAACAATCCTTCCGTGTTAAGGGAGAAGATAAATTACTAGAGCTCAATATTTTGCTATATGAATAATATTTAATTTATTTAGGTTCCATACCCATGATTAAGAGAATAATTGTTCGGTGATGAAAATGAACTGTGAATAAAAATTATATTTGATCTTTTTATAGAGTAATACAAATTGAAGCTGTGCATAGAGAATTTGGACAACAGTTAATTGGCGTGAATAATACTTGGCTGTTACAGCTATTATTTCCTGTCCGAGGTTTCATAAATAACTCAGTTGATTTAACAAACGCAGATGTGAAATCTAAACGCAATTTTGTACCCTAAGACAGTGGTTCAACAAATCGAATCATTTGAGCTCATGAATAAACATGCATGTCGCCGACGATGCACTCAAGTAAATGAGCACACGGTGACATGGGTCTAAGAGTAATGTATTTCACCAGACTTCAAATCATGACGAAGAGGAGTGTCTAAAGGAAAATGAAAACACAAGAACAGCTATTTTCAGAAATTTATTGATTCTTTTTTTCCTGTTAATTTTTACTATAAAGAACTGCATTCCCAGCAATGCAAAATGACCGTTTTGTGATTGCATTCGGATCCAATGTGTCGCCGTCAAGTGAAGGGGAGAAAGTTATACGTCTGAATGCTTTGTTGGTAAAAAAAACTTCCTGCTTTTGAAGAAAATGCTTTGAGATCAAACGTTACACAAAGTAATCAAAATATGAATACACTCTTGATACAATGGAATGCATAAAACGTAACTCTAAATGCATAATTCTGCACCTGTATGTGTGAAAATGGCAAACAAATTTATGTATAAAATATTTATTCATTACTTGATATAAAAATGTGTTAATAATTTATAATTTATGTATTTTAATTTTATACCTATGGTTTGGATATTGTTGAAAAGGTCTGCAAAAATGTAATTAGCAAACAGAGAAAGAAAACAAATAGTAAGAGAAGTTTATTGTGTTCGAGTTGTCCGAGTGGTTAATGCAGCAGACTTCTGCATCGTTTAATGAATGTGAACGCTTCTTGCTATCCATTTATAGTAGTGTTGGGGCTTTCATATAGGAAGTTTAAAATATCAAGCAAATGTGTATAAAAGATAATAAATAAAATACCATTAGAGAGTGTGACGATTTTCAGAAGAGAGATTGGACCATAATACGTCGGCAATTGCAGAAGCCATCGCAAGTTAGCAAGCTTTGGATCTTCTTTTATTGCAATACTATGCAAATGAATCTCATTATCCAATGAGAGTCCTGATTTGAAAATTTGGTGGTCATCCGAATGATTGTTGTGTCTGCAGGTTCGGTTCCTGCTCCTGAACAGCATTTCTTTCTTTATTTCGTTTTTTTTCTTGCTTACAACAGAAAAAAAAATGTAATTGCTTTTACAGATAATCGAATGTACAATCTTAAATTTATCTCCTATTTTAAAAAAAAATAATGACATTTCGCAAAATGTTCTTCATGTTCTTACTGGAAAGTAAAAATTCGTTAGTCAATTACAAACGACGCCGCCTATCAGGTGTAGTGTTTAGTGACGCTGACTTCAGTGCCATAGGGCTTGGGTTTGAATCTTGGAGAAGGTAGGGGTGTTTGAATTATGATGATTCGTGACATTAAATTCTCTTTTATAAATTGTGTGCTTCATGCTTTTTTCTGTAAGCTCCTGTGTGATACTTTGGGATGCACATTGTTTATAATGTTCTCAATAAAGAATCTACAAACTTTACTTTTTATTTTATTTTAAATTTATATTTTTGCGAAGAATTCTTTTATACACACAGTTAAAATTTAAAAATAAAATGAGCTTTCCAAAGTACTAAAAAATGTTTTGATTCCAATACGGTTCAATAAATCCTCTTTTTGAATATCAGCATCAAATTCATGTCAAATACTACTAAAAATTGTTAGGATTTTAGTCATATATCTCAATACAAAAAGTAAATTTCTTTCTTCCTCTCTCTTTCGCATTCAATTATATCTCATCTCTTCTTTAGGATATCATACATCTCCATGGTTTCAAATATTCTATCAATATTCAACATGTACTTCTTACCCTATTCCTCCCGAATGGTCGTGTTAGCAAAGGCCAAAATGCCGTCCATTTGAATAAAAAAATAATATTTTGTGTTTATAACCAAAAGTTTTTTTTCTTTCTTTTTCAAATAAGGTTCAGAAAGTAAGTTACATGTTTTGATATAGGAATACTTAATCCACCACTTGTGACCACCTGTTACTAAAGTTAAGAGATAACCATTTGTAACTTTGATTAAAAGTTCCACTTTGTAGATCATGGTTCTGAGCAAATAATACACAGGTGTGGTGTGGAAGTGTTAAGACACAGGAGGATTTAGATTTGGGGGGTGTATCAAAAAATAAATTATACCAGTAATCATTAATGTTTTTATTTTTTTATTTTAAAAGTTTTATATTTTTTCCGTGAATTATTCTTTTTGTATTTCTCATTGAATAGCACTAAATCTTGATAAGTAAAAAAAGAAATCTAATTTAGTACCTAAAAAAATTCAATGATTACAAAATTTTCTTCCGATTCAACACCTTGCTGTTATGGATAATGTTGATTGTTATCCGATTCGCTGCCTTGAAGGCAAGGAAAATTACAGATCCTCAGCAAATATTTGAGATAACATAAGAAATATTAATAAAGGCTTTTAAAGGCTTTTCAAATAGCAAAAGATATAAAATGCCAATTTAAATAATTTATTAAACTAATCTATTAGTAACAGCTTTCTTATCCGTATATGGTTCAATTTTTTATGGCTAACGAAATAAATTCATTTTTTTCACATAATTTGACATATTAATTTGAGATGTATAGCACTAGTATATTCTACGAAGGTACCTCTGAAATATAATAACTAAAGCAGGAAAGGGAACTAAGCACAAATAAAAACTAAATGGCGTTCAGGATGGCCAAGTGGTTATGGCATCGGACTTCTGCATCCTTTGCAGAAAGTGGCTATGTCTTGGTTTCCGATGAACCGAATTCGGAATATTGTTAAGGAAATCAAGAAGATCATGAACAAGAAATACGTAAAAAGAATGAAAAGTAAAAAACATAATCTGTTAAGAAATACGACACATTTCAGAGAGGGCATTAGACCGAGTCACATGTTGGCAATTATAAAAGCCATGACAAAATGGCAAGCTATGAATCCTCCATTTCTGTGAAGAGTTCTCTAAGAATTCCTTCCTACTCGAATGATTAGATGCTTATGCAAAGGTGGTGGTTATTCGATTGACTGTTGTGTCTGCAGGTTCGATTCCTGAACGGTGATTTTTTAACACACGTTATATAAACTTAATATATTAGAACCAATATATTAAGTTAGTAATAACTTTTTCATAAATTATTCCTTTATATTTCTCATTGACTCGCGTAAAATCTCGCTGGTAAAAACAAAAGAAAACTGATTAAACAATTATAAAATTAAGTTCTTCAGATTCAACACTTTGCTGTTATGGATAATGATGATAGTTATTCGATTCACTACCTTGCAGGTAAAGAAGATTACAGTTAATCAGCAAATTTTTGAGATAACATCTGAAATAAAGTCATTAAGGGCTTGGAAAATCCCTACAGATAGCAAAATATATGAAATATAAATTAAAATAATTTACTAAACTGACTTAATAGTAACAGCGTTTCTTACCCGTATACAGTTGATTTCTTTATGTCTAAAGTAATAAATTTATTTTCTTTAATATAATTTTACATTTTAATGTAAGATGTAGCACTAGTATATTCGACGAAGGTATCTCTGAAATATATAATAACTAAAGGAGGAAAGAGATAGCTAAGCACAAATAAACGAAGTCGCGTTCAGGATGGCCGAATGGTTATGGCATCGGACTTCTGCATCCTTTGCAGAAAGTGGCAACGTCTTGGTTTCGGTTCAAGCGGATATGGAATATTGCTAAGGAGATTATGATACAAAATTGCAAGAAAAAGGAAAATCTCTTAAAAAAAATACGACAAATATCATTAGACATTAGACCGAATCACACATCGGCAATATGAAAGCCGTGACAAAATGGCAAGCTATGAATCTCCATTTCTGTAAGAATTGTCTGAAAAAACCTTCGAACTCGAATGATTAATCGCTTGTGCAAAGGTGGTGGTTTATCCGATTGACTGTAGTGTCTGCAGGTTCAATTCTTGCTCCTGAACGGTGACTTTTTTTTACCACACGTTATATAAACTTAATATATTAGATATATTAT
>BMAO01038907.1:0-34583 GCA_019973975.1 Trichonephila clavata | reverse complement strand
AATACCAGAGGAAGATTACCAGTATAAGAAATTTCTTTATAAGAAAAGTTGCCTAGGAGAAACTTCGGATAGTAAGAGATGTGCAGTAACGGAATTAAACGATCCAACTTAAATTGCTATATCTAAAAAAGAATTAATGTAATTTGTGCAGCAAAACGTTGTGTGAGAATACATCTTTTTGTTGGTCAAAATTTCTTGTTGCATATTGGGTATAACGATTTTTATTTTCTAAGTAACACGCATTTCATTACGCACTTTTAGCATGCAAGAAAATTCTTCAGCACTCAAACAGTTACACTGACAATAGACACGAGAAGGTTTATTTTTGATGCAGGTGATCATCCTAGAAAATGAGAAACCTAAATTTATTGAGATCGGAACAACTGTTGCATACCTTAACACTTCCTTTAGTTCTCTACATAATCCAATTGGTCTTTGCTCACGCGCTTGATATTTCCCATGTTATACTATTCTGCCGCCAGATCATTAAACCTCGTTTTCACAGCTTTTAAACAAAAGATCGATACTCTGGAACTTTGGTAATTATCCACCCTTTCCCTCGGCTTAGAGAAATATTGCAAGTTTCTGGGTGGTAAACTTCTTGGAAGAGGTGAAAATTGAATGCAGTGACTACTAGACTTAATGCACTGGTACTGGAAGAGTAATTTGGGAATAAGTGAACAGATACAATTGTTTAGACTCGAAAGACAGATTTCATGGTTTCCAACAATCGCCAGTAGGAGGGAGAAAGTATGTGCCCTGAAACGAGCCTCCTTTAAAGGAGATTAGGTGCAATGTATATCCATATTGTGAGGTAATGGAGTTAAATTCTTCAAGTTTTTGATCACCTCTTGTCATAGAAGAAATTACAAAAAAATCCACAAAGAAAATGTCGAAAGGGTAGGAAGAAAGTAATCTACATGGAGTTCTTTAAGGTATTGTTTGGAAATAGTCTAGTGTTTCTTGCCATTCGTCAAATATTTCAATGACGACAGCAGAAAATGTTGCAGAGGAAGCTATTGCACTTGAACTTAAAAGAGCTGATGTCTTCAGACTTATAATTTTGTGAATAGCCATCTTGCAAACCTAATGTCATAGATCTGGACACAATGTAAATCTATTCAGTAATTTGAGTACTTAATCTCGCAAACAATGACCAGTAAACACTGTCCTCAAATAATATTCAAATACATGTTAAGCGTCATTAAGTACAAAAACAAAGTACGAAGAGAGCGCAGCTGAGAACATTCCTAAAGACCACTTTAATTCGTTTGACAATTGGATGGAATGCTGTTACTAGAGTGCAGCGATTCCTCAAGGGATCTATCAGTACCCAGGAGTCGATGACTATGAATAGAATGAAAATTGTGATGGGAGGTCTACGGTAGTGGCTCATTTAAGGGACTCTGATTTGAATTTGGCTTTCAATGAATACAATCATCCCATGCTCAAATGTTGACTATTTACTTGAGTAGCATTTTTATAACTAATATTAATGTGCAGTTAAAATTAGAGTAAACAAATATATCTATTTATGAGGCTATCTTCTAGCGAATCGCTGAAAGCGGAAACGCCGTAAAACTACTAAAAGATGGGAAATTATCGGAGGAATCCATTTTGAGACCTTTTAAATTACAAAATTACAAAGATGTTAATTATCCTTAAAATATGAATAATTGTATTACCCTTGTAATGGCATCTATTTTAACTTAAAAACTAAGCACTAAAATATTAACTTTATACATTTCCAAATTGAATTTAAATTTCTAAAATTGATTGATCAACACTTGCATGCCATCTATTATGCACAGACTCCGAAGAGCGGCAGTGGGAAGTTTCCAGCCTTTTTTGTCAATTTTAAAACTCATTCTTCCTCATTGAAATAGAACTATTCTAGAATCGGTCAGGCTACGTATTTCGCCAGGACAACGCATAACTTTTTACAAAATGCTAAATTTTTAAAGCATTAATTTGGAATTTTTTCAAAAATGAGCAGATTTGGATTAGTTTTAACTGAGGGAATGTTCCAATCTCTGTATTTAATTTTCCTCGTGATCTAGCCGTCCTCAAAAGAATGCAGGTAATTTAAAAAAATGGTATTCCCAAAATGTTCTAGTATCGGGTTCTTCGGAAAGTAATATCGGTTTTTTTTTTGTGGAAATGAAAGACAGTTTTCGTATAATAAACAAATACTTTATTAAATTATATATTGGCCGTTCTGGTCCAACACCTTTTGCCATCTTTCTGGTAGTAGCATAATTCCACGCTCATAAAAATTTTTGGTCTTTACTGGCAAAAAACTGATCGAGGTGGTTTTTGACCTCATTTGAGGTGAAGGTTTTACCGTCTAAAAAACTTTGGAGTGACCGGAACAAATCGGATTGTGCCAGGTCAGGAGAATATGGTGGGTGTGGCATTGTATCCCATTCAAGCTGTAAAAGCTTTTGGCGAGTGACCAAACTTTTGTGAGGTCTCGCGTTGTCTTGGTGAAACACTACACCTTTCCTGTTGATTAGTTCTGACCTTTTCTGTTGAAGTGCATCATTCAGTTTGCCCAGCTGATGACAGTAGACTTCCGAACTAATCTGTTATCCGGTAAAAGCTCAAAAAAAGATTCCTTTAAAATCCCTCCAAACAGACAGCACCTTTTTTTGGCGAATATCTGCTTTGGAAATGGTTTGAGCTGGTTCATATTTTTTGCTCAAAGACCTCTTGCGTTTGACGTTGTTGTATACAACCAATTTTTCGTCCCCAGTGATGATGCGCTTCAAAAACGGATCATTTTCATGACGTTTGAGAAGCAAATCGCAGACGTCAATGCGGCGAGACAGATTTCTCTGTGAGAACATGGGGAACCCATACATCGAGCTTCGAGGATAATCCCAGGCCTTTCAAGTGGTCATAAACTGTTGAATTTGATAAATTTAACCTCAATCCGATCTCGCGTGTTATTCGCCGGTTCGCATCAACTAATGCCTTTATCGCGTCTTTATCAGCTTCAACCGGCCTTCCCGAACGTGGTGCATCTTCGACATCAAAATTGCTGGATCGAAATTTAGCGAACCAGTTCTGGCTCTGGCGTACTGTCAACACGCCTTCTCCATACACATCGGTCAATTTCTTTCTGGCTTGAACAGCATTTTTACCCTTTCTGTAGTAAAACAGTAAGATATGTCGAAAATGCTGCTTATTGCTCTCCATATTTAAAAGGGCACCAACCAAAAACTACTGCGTAGAATTAATTGGAATTTTTCACACACAAGCCTTGCTATATGAGCTCTCAAAGCATATAAAAATTATACGGCTTAAATATGAAGTTGGGTGCAAAAAATACAATTAAATCCTCTGTCGGTAAAAAACGAAATTACTTTCCGAACAACCCAATATTTTCGAAAATTACTAGAAATTCGATTTAAACATTTAATAACTCGAAGAATTTCTGGAATTGATCTCAGCAAAACTTTTCCGTGTGTCAAACCTTATTGTACGTGTTTTCGATAGATTGTCAACAGATTACTATTGGGGTCAATTTTTCAAGCCTTGCTGCAGTAGCAGTGTATGTTATCAGCCAGCATTTAGTTTCTAGAAACCCGAATCTTGGATTAAATGAATCATTTAAAGTAGTCGTTAATGCAGAAAACTTAATTAAAAGTAAAGCGTTGGATATGTGGTTGTGTACAGAAAATGACTAAAGCTTTCATCATTAACTCCTTCACACTGTACGGCCAATTCTCGAAAGACTTGTTGCACCTCTTTGTCTGTTTAACAATAAAGGATCTAAAGATCCAATTTTAACGGAAGGTTTAATCAGAAACCGGGTATTTCTTTAAAAGATTTATTTAATAAATTGAATGAGGTTAACTTGCAATTACTAGACGACAGCCCAAGTATGATTAAAGTCTTATGAGTTTCTTGCCACAATTAAGTTTATGAAGCATAACACTGGACATCATGAACTTCTCAGTTTGTCACAAACTGCCAGTAAAGTGACGTTTCAACCAATGTCCACCGTTTAAATGTACTCTATTCAGGTTTTGAAACAAGGTTTGAGAATGCTTCATCTATGGTAATGCCATAGCGGGCAATTCTTTTGACATTAAAAAAGTTATATTACAAGAGGAAGTGTTTGGAATAGGCACTAACAAAGATCTTAAAGTACAGTTTAAAAATGGATGTCGACAATTTGAAGACATGCCATTTATCCCGAATTGTAGAATATCTTAAAGATTTTAATTACTCTTGGTGGGAAAAGTTTCAGCGTGGTTGCCAATAAGACTTCTAACTGAAGATATTCAAAGTAAGCTAAATTTGTCAATGTAGAGAAGATACAATTAAAGCATCAGTTTTATTCCTCCCATGAAAAACATGTTTTCAGCTCATTTATTTTATGTAACTGTTACTAAATTTTAATTTTAATTTAAAAAATTAACAAGAGTTTCTTAATTTTTTGCCCTACAGTTAGAAATTTAATTTTTTTTAAAAAAAGTAGCACTATATCGGCTGTTAAACACATTTGAAGCTGATGAATTCTCCTAAATTCAATATTAGGCAAGTAGGGTCTAATCCAAACCGGAACAAGGAATCGAGACTGAAAAAGTTGGGGAACCTCTCTGCTTTAATGCGGTATTTATGGCACTTTTGTTGCTTCGGTTACCAATTATACTCCTTTTCCCCTCAAATCTAACTATTAAGGGAGTCTGGCACATGAATGAACTAGATCAATAGTTTAGAAGTTATTTCTAGGTGTTACCTTCTAACTAGTAGTCTTACAACTTTCCTAAGAATTCGCCTTTTAAATGTACGATTATTGCATGAAATGAGTTTACAAAAACCCTACCCTTGTAGGTTTAAATCGTTGCGCCAACCATACCTGTACTCAACTGTGTTTCCCAACGCGGACAAGTTACGTTTGCAAATGCAGCACCGACTATGAAAAAGATCATTCAAGATGTAAAATTGTTACTACAACTCGACCTCCACCACCAACTCAAGAACCAACTTGCCCGAAAGATTACTGTAAGCATGGTGCCAAATGTATAGTCTCTGGAGGCGAATTTTTTTGTCAGTAAGTACAACGAACTTTATTCTTGATGAGAGGTGCTAAATTCGGGTATTTCTAATTCAACTACTTTCGTATTTAGTTGCCCGTCTGAATTTGAAGGAGACAAATGTGAGCTTCAAACGGCTGCGGCTCAAGGAGTTTACGACTATAGTTGGGTTGTTGGCTTAGTTGTGGCGGTATTCTCATTGGGTACTGTTGTATCTATAATAATAATATGCCGGATGAACAGGTAAACTGTCTTCGTTTTCTGATGTAAAATTTTATTTTTAATATTTCTTATCTAGATCTTTAGGCATTGTTAATATTTTGAAACTGGATGTGGATATTCTATTAGAAACTTGGTTCTAAATAACTTTAATTCTTAAATAATGGGATCCATGTAATCCCTTGAATTAGAAATGTTTCATTCTTCCTAATTGACAGTTTTGAGCTATCGACCCAAGCGGGTCTAAGATAATTTCGCAGCTATTTACTTTTGCTGTCGGATTCATAAACTTTCGATCTTTTAAATCTTGCAAATTTTAAAAATAAACAATGGTTAGATTATTAGATAATCTCTTGGTCTTTTACATTTGCTAGAAAGTCTTTCACCCGAACCAGAAATTATTACCAATGATCAACACAGTAAGGCTCTTTGTAAAGCGATTGCATAGTAGCCGTAGTAGCCTAAAGGTCACGAACTCGTGGTTGGTGTGTCACGGGTTCTAATCCTAGTGCCACTGAAGACCCACTGTATAGAAGAGGCTGCGCATTAAATTTGATAAGGCTCTGTGACGTAGTCACAAAGGAGAAATCGCCCCAATCAGGACACATACCACAGCTGGAAAGCACGTGGCTTTGGCGTCATTGTGCTTTGTCGAACATCTGGACTGTCGGCACCGGTGTAACTGGCAACACTATAGGTTGGGCATCTTTCATTATGTTTTGTCCATAGGCAGTGATTGTCCGCCTTGAAAGGCTGGTGCCTTGGCAGACGGCGGCGGGTAGCATCAAAAGAGGAAAAGGTGGCGAGGTGGTTAGAGTATCGGATGTCAGCCAATCCCTTGTCACCGGAAACTTTTGAAGGGGATCCAAGCCTTTGTTATCCCTGCACCAATGGGGGCTAGCGAGACCGAGGTGCAGGGTGCAAAACCTTGAGGCCTACCAATGAAGGTTGAGGGGCGTGGAGTGGACCCGCCCCTGTAGTTTAAAAGGGTCGACCCAGCGAAAGAGGGACTCCCGAGACCGTATCCTGAAGACCTGATGCCCGGGGGAGAAGCGGGAGTGGACACCAATGTAACTGTGTGATTGGCTAAATGGAACTAGCACCTGAAAGACTTTTTCTCTTTCCAGTGATCTTCTAAATGTTAAAGTGAAATAATCCAGTTTTTGATCGCAATACAAAGTAATTTTTAATGTTAGCTTAGCGTCGACATCACATCAGAGTTCACGACGTCACAGCTCAATATCCTAGTTGCCGTTACGTGGTAGTGAGGTGAGGGTGCTGGTAAGATTGTCATTTTGTCACTTGACCGAAGTTGTAATCTATGAAGTCCGTCGCCAATAGCCCTGCAGTTTTACAGCACGATGTTAATAATTTTCTCACTGCAAATTAGTGTAAACTTTGAGTAGATTGTTTACTTCTAGTCTTCATAGTAATTCTAGATTTAATGTTAATATTAAAGTAATTTTAACGCCTTGTGTGGCTTATTAAATGTGTATTCGTAACAGGCGTTTCCGTTATCCTTGTCCTGCTAATCGTGCAAATCGTTTTCCACAGGGAGAGATTGACAAGGGCAAGAGAAAGAGTTGCCGTAACTTTCCGGAATACCTGGTTGGATCCGAAGTAGTGGTAGACTGGTTATGGACACGGATGACGGAGGTGCCTGCGACGAACTTGTGTCCGGAAAAACAGTATCCTTCAAGCAAACGAGGTTCAACAATCCTTTATTCGCGAAAAAAACAAAAGTTGTAAGTATTGTCCGAGAATCAATTGTTGTATACTTTTAAATTGGAACTTTTGAAATTTTGAATTGACAATCATGTCTTCTATTATTTAAATGTATACTTTTCCATGCAGGAGAATTTAATAGTACCAGGATTTTTTAAGGGATAAACCTTATTCTTGAATATAGTAATCATTAAACATTTCTTCTCTACAATAATATACTATGGATTTTAAAATGGAAGTTTTTATGTTTATATAATAGGCGTTGGAAACCTATGGAATGCAGTACAATTTTCAGGGGTACTTTGCCTTACTCTTCAAATTTAAAAATTTTGACTGGATGGAAGTTGTAGTAATTTTAAGATGAAGCTTATTGAACCAACATATTTAGAATTCATGCAACATTTACGGAATCGCGGAAGAAATCTGCAAGATAACTCTGTCGGTAAATCGATAGCAATTTTATAAATTAATGGATGTCATTGTTGGAGGGATTTAATTATTTAAAGGACTGCATGTAACAATTCAGTTTTTGGTTCCACATATCTATATTTTCTGTGAGCTCTAGTAATTTCAGAGTCAACAAAAAGCTATTAAAAACTGAACATTCAGAATTCTGTCCTTGAACAGTTCTACTTCGTATCGCAATATCAGGGGAATTGACAAGGTTCGCCTTAAACATTTTTAAAAATAGTTAAATAAAAAAATATTTAAGAGGTGCATAAAAAAAAACTACACACATTATCTATGTTAAAGGAGTGACTATTTTTTCTTAACTTACGAGATGCACGATTAGTATACGATATAAACCTCTTAATCTGTATTCTTGACTTCTATTCCCAATTTTACATTGCTTCAAACATTTTCTAGTGTGCGGTATACTGGATCGTATTAGATCAGTTCGACACTCTACAGTTAAAAGATTGCCTATACCTAGTTTATTACAAGGGTTTTGATGAATTGGTTCCAGATCCAGTTTCTGCTTAAAATAGATTGACTATATTGCATTTTGAATTTATATGAACCGCATAAGAGTTGCAGGTTGACAGTTTTAATATTAGACGAATGTCATCCCTTTTTGCAGATTATAAATTTTATTTATTGCATAAAACAATGAAGAATTAAGGTGAAGTGTGTTGCAAAATGTTTAACTGAAGAGTTGCAAAAGAAGTGAAAGAAATGGTAAATAAGGGCATCTAGTATCGAAACTTGTGTAATATTATTCGCGCTGTATTTGTGAACTTTGAACTCTGTGTACTCGGTTAAGCTGTTTATTCACTAAAAAGAGCAGTTTTTTCACTTAAACAATTCCTATTAAACTTTCTCCATTCAAGAACAGAAAATGCAAATTTACAAAAGCCAAATCTGACACTTTTCCTATTTGAAGACCCCAGCAGTTAAATTTTTCGGAGAGCAACTTTGCAAGAAAAGATTTATTTTAATCATGCAAAGAAGGTAAAGATCCTAGATTTCTTGCACCCAAGGTTCTGTTTGGATTCCTATGTAACAAATCTAGCATGAGTATTTTTCCCTCCTGAAATATTTGTAATGGTACTTCCAATGTAACAACTCTAATACTTTTAAATAGCAGAGACTTCACAGGTATCGCCTTTATCTTGAAATATTCAAATGTGGTATCGCTTTATGACGAAGTTAAAATGTAAAACCTGGTGTTTTAAAAGAAAACTAACTTTCTAATTTCCTCCGATTTATTTCGGAAAGGAAAGATCTCAAGATCACGATAGGGGAGTCTTTTATACGCGAAGTTTAAATAAGGCTTCAAAAACCCTATACGAGGTCTTGCTGGGGAACTAGGAAATGTGTAAAGGGTGTTCAAATGAAAGTAATTAGAGTGGTGTATCATGAAATGCGTATAGTAAGTGATACAGAGGTGTAATTAATTTAACGAGTAAATTGCATACAAAGTTTGTTTTAAAAAATCGCCCATAACGCCTAGGCAGGCGTCTCTTTGCTTGGAAAGATTACGAATTCCGTCCGTGAAGAACTATGTTGGTTGATCATGGAATCTGTTCAGAACTGCATCCTTTACTCCATCGTTAACCCATAAGGCCCTCAACCTCTCCTTTCCGGCTGACTGCTAAGATTTGAATTTGTAGGGCCTAAGCGAGTCGGGATGCTTCCATTGCATGCTGACGGACTTCCAGGAAGTGGCGACACCAGAAGTTTCATCCTCTGCTATTATATGCTGCAAGTCATCGATCATCCCTGTAGTGCAACAAATGATGTACAGGCTTACACTTTTCCAGTGTTAAAAACTTGATTACAGCTTGCTGATCTGTTTTGAACACAGTTTTATCCGTACCAGATATTTTTAAAGGAATGCCACGTCCTTACGAATGCAGTTATCACATCTGTTTGCGCACGCCTATGCGTGGTAGGTACACCTTTACTATCGCGTTTGTTTCACAAAAATGTATTGAAAATTGTTCGCATGCGAAGCTTCGAATCGCTTTCATTTGAGCATGCCCAATAGTTGAACTCCTAATAGGTAATCTCCTTGATAATATTGGGTTGGGAAAAAAGAAATCCATTATTTTTGCGTGAAATTAATGACTTTATTTAACATGTTTCGGATTGTCCGATTTGGGTCAAATATGCACAGTTTGCTCTATAATCTGTTGCCTTTTTAAAGGTAGCTTCGTAATGATTCTCTCATAGGTCTAGATCCTTATTGGCGAAAAACTCTAGTAATCGATTTTCACAATCTCTCCTTGAACCCAATTTCTTATCACTCGGGAAGTTTTGCAATGCGAGAAAAAGGTGGAAATCGCTTGTTGCCAAATCCGGACTATATGGTGGTGCATTAAAACTTCCCAACCAAGCTCCCTGAGTTTCTGGCGAGTCGCTACAGACGTGGAGCCTGGCGTTGTCTTGATGGAACACTCCTTATGTTGGCCAATTCTGGCCGTTTCTGGTCAATCGCTAGCTTCAAGTGGTCCAGTTGTGAACAGTGGAGATCTGAATTTAGTGTTTGGCCATACGGAAGCAACTCATAGTAAATGATCCCCTTCTAGTCCCCCCCCAAATACACAGTAGAACCTTCCTGATAGTTAGTCCTGGTTTGGCTACCGTTTGAGCTGCTTCACCGCGCTTTGACCACGATCGGTTTCGCACAATATTCTCGTATTTGACCCATTTCTCATCCCAAGTCACCCTCCGCTTAAGAAATGGGTCGATTTCATTCCGTTTGGCAAAGGCTTCTCAGACGGAAATTCGATCCATCATGTTTTTGGTGTTGATTAGTGTGGCACCCAAACGTCGAGCTACTTTTTGAATTCGATTTTGCGCAAATGATTTAAAACAGTTTTATGGTCGATCTTTAGCTCCTGGGCGATGCTACGACTACTAACATGCCGGTCAACTTCGATTATTTCTGTGACTTTATCGACAGTTTTGACGATGGGCTTGCCTGTGCGAGGTGCATCTTTAACATCAAAAATGCCTGAATGGAATCGACGAAACCAAAATTGCGTGTAATTAGCTCTTACAGTATCGACACCATAACACCATTCACAGTTTCAGCCTCCTGGTTTGCATTTTCGCCTTTATCAAAGAAACTGTAAAATGTACAGAGTTTTCTTTGTTGTCTTCTATTTTTAACGCCCTGTAACTCGCAACTGAATGGGCCAAACAAAACGGTAAAAACAATTTTTAGTGGGAAACGTCACCTTAACGAGCATAAATTATTAATTGTTTGATACCTTACGAGAACGATCACTACAGCCATCTACCGAAAAAATAATGGATTTCTTTTCCCCGACCTGATATATCGGTCTAAACTTAGTTCAGTGGTCGGTAATATTGCAGCAAAAATAATTCTTAATTAGAACTTATCAATTTAATTTTCTTTTCAGTTCTCCGACCCCGAGTCCAATGACGGGGACTTTAAAAGGTGGCCGTCCTACGATTCCGGTGACTCGGCCTTCGTCAGCGAAAGCCAGACTCGGGAGGGCTCTCAACTCTGCATTAATGAAATTCCGCTGAGCGGACCCAAGACAACGGATCGAATAATCCAGTTTTTCCAAAGATGAACTTTAAAAAGGGGGGTTTTCAAGGTTCTTGTACAAAATGTAATTAGTTTTCGTCGTAGGTTTTAATGTTACTTTTAAACTAATAAACTAATCGTTTTTGTTTTTAGTGGGGTTGTTTCTATGTTTTTACAAGTCTTGTCATTTATTATCACCAATGCAATGGGACAGAATGTTCGTGTTACTATGGTTCAATGTTGCATTTCAAGCAGTTTAAATAATTTTCTCCCCACATGTTCAAGTACTTTGATATTGACTAACAAATTAGAAATAAAGATAGAATCCGTTTTTTTGTGTCATTAGAATATCAAATATCTTCAGCTGGCTGACTTTCAAAGCTTCTTTAAAACAAAGGGAACTTTAAAGTCATTTTACTCGTATGAATACCATAAGTTATTGCTATGAATTTGATCAACTTGAAAATAATTCACTTGCTGGATTGGATCTTCATCTTATCGTCGCTTCAAAAAGGGTGGTACATTGTCATTACGAGTAGTGTTTCTCTTCCATTAAATCGAGAACATTTTTAGGTCTTGCGAAGCGTGCCCGGAAACTAAGTACTGTTTTGAGAACCCGCATGAAACTTCCTTATATGAAAGGGCATGTCGGATACAATCTTTCTACAAAGTTACCGCTAATATTCAGACGTCTGCCGTATCGGGAAATCAACTTGTCTACACTCTCCTCGGAGAAAGATGCCTCCAGTACAGAGATCTACTGAACAGCGGTTTCTCTGGAGACTTATCACAAAGGCGATGTAAACAGTCCGTTTTCACTAATTTTCTCGCTTTTTCAACCAATCACGAGTGGAAGCCCTACCCTCACTCAGTTTCGTCATGATCATTGGTGGCCCATCACTGAATTGTTGAGCCACTTCCTGACCATTCAGTCGCCACTAATTTTCATCACAAATATCTGTTAACGATAAAATTCAACTGGCTCGGCATTCTTCGCGTTCAAAAAAGGGATTACACAGAATGGGCTTCGCAATCGATGGTATAGGCAATCGTCTTAAACCAGGAGTTAAAACATATCTGACAAACGGCAAATCACATTGGCGGGCGCAGTTATTATAAAAGGGTTCTTAATATATTGCTTTTTTGCGGTCATAAGCATCGTAAATAGTGTTCTACACTAAAAAGTAAGAATTTTCAAAGTGGTTAAATTTAATGAGATTTTTGGCATAGCATATCTACTAATTTTTTAAAGTCGGGTGCTTAAGATATTCTCAATCTTGTAGAATCTTGGATATTTCTATCGTTACGTTGAGATCTGAGTGTTGATTTGTGTTCATTGTTGGGAACAATGATTCATGTAAGAGGTTCATCCTAAAATTTTAAAGTTATACTTACACGATTCACGAGTCAATCTCCTCCACGATCAATGCACTTTTGTAGACTAATTTTCCAGATTAAATGTCTCGAATCATTCATTTCTTTAAAATGATGAAAAATGCATCTATAGCCATATAAATCTCTTCTAAATGAAAATGACGTCCATGCAAGTTTTTCTAGATTTGGTTACTTTTAAAGTCACAAATAGCTCGATCCGAAGATTAAGGTGAATGTTCTATCGCCTCAACTTATTTCTGATTAAGAAACTCTACTATTCGAATGTTTTGGGAAGACTGCTTTGACTTTGACCAATCCCGTACTTCTGAAGAAAACTGCAAACTTTACTTTTTTTCATTGCTTGTTTCTTCCCCATTTCGGCTTGGAATCATCTTCAAAGACCCATACTTTGCTTTTTTGGCGTGACTAAATCTTCTGAATACAATAGCACTACTGGAGATTCCTCGCCAAATGCTAACTGCAACCGCTGAACGCATTTATCTCGATTTAACCCCCTTTTTAAAGTCAGAAAATCACAGCCCTCTTGTCCACTAAATTTTTTCTGTCTAAAATTTATTCTACGCTAAACAACTTGAAGTCGATAGAAAAACGTCTGCAAAGTACTTTATATTTTCAAATAAAACCATTAATTTTGTTAACTTGTCTACGCGATCTCAAATTTCAGAGATACAAGCGTAAATATGAGGAACCGAAATACAGGATTTTAATAAGATAGTGTTGCCAGAACTACTGGTAGCAAAACAGCATTACCAGTACAATAATTTTACGCCTTTCTAAAAGTATAATTATCTTGCGGCCAGACGAAAAATCGTGGTGGGCTACGGTTCATATTGATGTAGTATATAGCGGACAAAAATAGCCGCAGGCACAGGGTTAAAAACCCCCGTCTTTTAAACGTTTTGAATATTAACCAACACGCGTAAAAACACGATCTGGTTGTAATGTCATCACTAGATTAACAACCAACCATAGTAGAGTGTCAACTTTGAACTAAGATATTACCGATGCGGTTGCAATAGAATGAAACGGTATTAATTTTCAGGGCAAGTCTCGTATACAAAAGATAAATTGCAGAAAAATGTATATGAAGATTGGAACGGAAAAGCAAATAGACTAATAAAATTTACCAAGATTTCTACACAAATACATTACGTGTTTAGGTATTTTAAAAGAATGTAACTAACCAAGCGTAGGAAATGTAAATAAAAGTATGCATAGAATATTGTAATTGAACTTTTTATTTTAAACAAAGGTAGTTGTCCATAATATTAATCATGTTCATTATATTGAACTATGTTAAGGTTTTACTGTAATAAAGTTAGACACGATAGTTTTACTTGCAAAAGAATACAGCGCTCTAAATTCAAATGATAATTCATTAATAAATCTAAACGTTTCAAGACTTGAACAATTTAACTAGTTGCAGAAAGATAGATTGGATATTAAAAAGCTATCGTAGACTCCATTTCTCAAATTAATAATTTTAATTGTCCCACATAAAGAAGTATGAACATTATGTGTGGCATTTTTCTTTTAGGGTATCAGACTACCCTAAAATTGTGAACTTTGCCAAAAATTGACAAATTATTTAATATATTATAGGCCATCAATGTAGCTTTGTAAAAATACAAAGTTTATTTTCCATTCTTTAAAGTAATGGCATCCGTTTTTACCAACACTTGAAGGTATTGCTCTGAACAAGATGTCATACATTAAAACTCCTTTTACTCGAAAGGTGTTTTTTTTAAATGCTCAAACGGGACAGCGATTGCTCAAAGTTTTGAAAATACTTAACTGAAATTTTTTGTGTATGTTCTGTATAATGGAAGTGTTTTAAACTTCACTTTTATCAATCACCGTTTCGTTACAAAATTTACAGTCCCTTATGTGAATATAATCACTGTTTTTCTTAAATTTTATATAACAACTAAGATAAAGTGCTCTAGTTTTTGTAAAAATTAAAATCTCTTATCCTGAAGGTCATTTCGACAATGAATAACATAGCAACACATCAGAATTGAAAATTTGTTCATAAACTCTTGGTACAGAATGGGACGCATTTGTTATTTTTGTAAATTTTTACCATTTTCCTCCACTTTAGTAATTTCTTTTTCTCTCAATTTTAGAGCATTTTTCTTAATGTATTAAGCAAATCTAAACCACAAGAAATGTCCATGTCTCCATTTTTTTTAAAGTTGTCACAAGGCGTCGGATACTTTAAATTATCAATTATAGGTGTTTTGATAGAGTTGTAGGCACAAATAGGACTCCCACGAAAGGTGATCCAGCTTCTGCAAATATTGGAGTTAGCTTAGTAATTATAATTTCTTGCAGACTACAAAAGCATATTCATTTGAAGTAGAAATAGGGAAATTATATAAGTGTTTGTTTCTAAACTGATTTGAATTTTATTTAACTGATCCAGAGTACTACTGCGGCATTGACATTCCCGTTAGATATTAAGATTTAAATGGAGAATATCTGGTATCAAAGCAATAAGAGATGATATACCAATTCCAAACCTTGAGACATGGTACGATTTATAAAAACTTTGACTTAAGGTGCAAGCAAGAAGTTTGTAAAACATTATGTGTATATATGTCAAACTATTTTTGTGCTCAAAATGCCATAATTAACCATTTAGCCTTAAAGACTGATCTAAATTCATGAACAGATTTTAAAATGCTGCTCCTACAGCAATTAAAGGTTTGCATGAAATTTGATTTGTAAGTACGTCGCACGTATAAACAAAACTTGATATAGATTTTGTGAATTAGAAAAATACTTTAAAGATATTTCAATAAGCATACAATAATGTCTATCTTGGATAATTTTTCAAGAAATGTTTGGATTAAAAAGAAATGCAAATGTAACAAAAGTTAGTATGCATTTATAACAATAGTTAGGAAAATATCAAAGCATTTGGCAATATAAATTAGTTTTTTAAAAAAACGCCCTTTCGTAGTTAATCGAACTAAGTTGTAACTTAATCTTTTACTTTGCCAAATCTGGAAAGGGAATCCGAAATGAGTCGCCAAATGCGAGATGGGATCTGAAAATGGGGAAATCGTTAATCCTGATTATTTTGATCAGGACAATGGAACAAAACTACTTAATTGTCGTCAATCCTGGACAAGAGAGCAAAATTTCAAATTAATCTGACATTTTATAGTGGGTAAATATGGAGTTCAAAGATTCCATTACATACAAATGAAGCTTATAAAAGGGTGTTAAAAAAGCAAAGAAGCATTTTTATAGAGAAGTCTTTGATTTGTAATGCGTGTTGAATTTTCTAATTCTGTTTCGCATACAATTTCTCTTTAAAACTAGAGTATTTTAATCAATTTTAACCTAGACATACTTAAATGACCAGGTCCACATCTGAATCTAGTAAGCCTTTTATAAGGAATCTAATTATTTTATTGCATCCACCTCTTGTATACCTTTAACTCGTTTAGATTTATGTACGTCTTAAGTTGAATAGCTAAATTTGCCCCTTTTTCTTGTTACACCAGTCGTTTTGGTGAAAGATTGTCCATGACTGAACCTTGCACCCTAAATCTAAATTACTATCCAGGCTGGAAGTTCTCACGTTGGTGAGGAAGTTTGGAGAAAGGGTGCCAGATCTAGTGCTTTCCTCGTCATTTAACCGTAGTTTAGAAAAAAAAAGAGACCAAGTCCTTGTGTTACTTCCACGTGCAATTTCAATAAAATAAAAAATGCACAGAAAATGGTAAATGAAATATATATTGAAATTAAGAATCCCCCCACACACTGAGCAAGTGATAGAATTCTTTTTAAGTGCATTGCTTGCTGTTTGTGTCTTCAACTTTTGCATTTTACCTACAGAACTTGAGGTATTCGATTACTTGCGACACCTTTAAAAACAAAATTCCACATATCCATTTTTTAATAGATTTGTTGAGTACATTTTAAGAAAAATATGTTAAAACCAAGAGAAAGAAATTATTACTAAAATGGGAAACCATTGGTGAAAATTTACAAAAAAATAACAAATGTGGCCCATTCTGTACCAAAAGTTTATGAACAATTTTCAATTTTTCAACTCTGATGTGTTGCTCTGTTATTCCTTTTTGAAGTGATCTTCAGGATAAGAGATTTTAATTTTTTCAAAAACTAGAGCACTTTATCTTGGTTATTATATGAGAATGCATAGAAACGGTGATATTAACATAAACGACTGTAGATTTGTAATAAAACTGTAATTCATAAATCTTAAGTTTAAAAACACTTGTACTATTATGCAGAACAAAAAATTTAAAGTATTTTCAAAACTTTTTGAACAATCGCTGGTTCCCTTTGAGCATTTAAAAAAAAAACACATTTCGAGTAAAACGCTTTTTAAAGTACGACATCTTGCTTAAAGTAATGTGGCATCTGCTTTAGCTAAAACACTTGTAGTTTTTGTTCTAGTGAACGGAAAATAAACTTGGGCCATTTTATTAGCTTCATAAAAATACTATGAAATAAAATCCTAAAAAAAATTTGGAAATATAGGTTCTTTAAGGTATCCGACTACCCTAAAATTGTGAACTTTGCCAAAAATTGGCAAAGCAAGGAAATGTTCAAGAATATATTAAATTTTAGAGCACACCAGGAAACTTTTGCTATCCTATATTCTTGACAGATTTGGCACAATATAATAATGTATGCTAGTTAGCACGTTAGTTGTACGGAAATTATCAAGCATTTCGACGTCTTTCCGACTTACTCCACATTTCATCCTCGGAAGCAATTTAAATGAATCGTTCGGTGCATGCAAAGTAGGGGGCGCTTTTTGCGTCGACCCACTTAAAGAATCGATGGTAGAGTTGCTAAGCGATACCTTGTTTGTTGATACAACCTGTAGCCTTGGTCTATTCCCATCTGTTTCTCTGAACTTCCAAGTTAAGTGCAAATGTCAGTTTTTATAAAAAAATATCAAACTGCTTTGAAGAGCCTCGTCTTTTATAAATAAAATATAGATTTCGGTATATTAGTATAACTATTGAGTCTTTATGCGAGAAAATACCCCTGTTGCAGTAAGCCCACTAAAGTTATTTACTGAAATATCATTATTAGGCATACTTTTTTAGTTTAATTTAAACTTTAATTTTTTAAACTTCCAAAAATTATAATCTTAAAATAAATTGATATGTTAACCGATTAACTTTTAAGTGTCTTCCTGGGGAGGGGGAATAAATTTTGACGAGTTAAGATTTTTAATTTCTATGAAAATAGAAGTAAAAAAACTAACTTAAAATAAAATAAAAAAAGAAAACTCGGGCGATTATCAAGTACTTATTTTTTAATACTCCCGAAACTTAAAAATTTGTCCGGTGATGTAAAAGTCAAATCGTGTCTAGAGTTCAATTTTCACCAAAGAGGATTGGCCACGGTAACCTAATGGTCAAAGTGAAGGACTCGTGGCCAGCGTGTCACAAGTTCGGGCCTTGTACCGTTGAAGACCCGTCGCTCGGAGGAGACCGATGCACGTTAAATTTGTCGAGACTCTAATCTCCTCCCGATGGTTTGGTGTGGAAGTTAGGAGAGGGGTTGCCATCTCGGGTATCGTCCTCATCATGTGATGATGGTTCAAAATGACGGGGTCCGTCGCCAATAGCTCTCGTGTCGCTGAAAAGTGCGCCCTTAATATTCACTCCCTCCACACCACGTCAACGGGAAGACTTCGAGCTCCCACAGATTAAACGCGCATCAGCCCTACATTGTGGATGGGTCTTCACTGGGTGAGTGAGTGAATATTAGCGTCGCACTGTTCAGCTACACGAGGGCTTTTGGTGACGAACCTCGTTTTTTTACTTTGGTCAAATGACGAAGATCGACATTTCCACACCACACCAATGGGGGGAGGGACGTTTGCATCTCGGGATATTTAATGTACATTGATCCCCTCTGCACGACGGGTCTTCAGATGAACTAGGCTTGAACTTATCACACGCCGGCCATGAGTCCGCTATCTTGACCACTAGCCTACCGTGGACATGGGCCCTCATTGGCACCTGGACTTAAATCTACGACTCGATAGAAGCAAGGTCGACCGCTAGTCGCAATTATGACTACATGGCTGCAGAATTCGTATGTGCATTCCGATTTTTAAGAAAAAGAAATGAATTTAATTTTGCAAAATTACTCATCAACATGGAGGCTTGTACGCCAGAACTTTTTACAACTTCCATAGACTGACCCTGCTGGTGACCTTTACATCTTTAAGGGGACACAGCACGGTTCAATTGACAAAAATCGCGCGTCGGTCAAAAAAACAGATTTAGTTTTTTTAGCTTAAATTATTCTTTATTTCTTTCTAGAACCTCACAAAATTTGAAAGCTCTGAACATAAAAAAACGTAGAATTATGATAGCTTTCGCGATCGTTTTTATTCGCATCCCTATGGGGAATTAAAACTTTAAACTTATTTAGCTCTCACAGAAAGATAAAATAACTAGTTTGTCTTCATTTAAAACACTAAGGCCTTTTTTCTATTGCGCCTAATGCTTTGAATTTTTTTTTACCTATTGCTAATAGTACTTGTAACAAAAGTTGGTATGCATTTTTGAATCAAAGCAATACTTATTTTTTAAAAAATAATTGAACTCAGAATTTTTACATTTTTTAAGAAATTTTCAGTACGCATTCATAAAAAGAAATATTGTACGAATACCAATCATGTTATCGCAAAACCCATACCAACTTTTGTTATACATAGTTTGATGTACCTGTAAATCAGATTTCATGTGTACGTAAATTTTTGTAGGAGGAGTAGCATTTTAAAATCACTTCAAAAATTTCAAGTTTTTTCCTTAAAAATTTGAATGGCTAGCTTTTTATGAAATTTTGATGACAAAATCTGTTTTACATTGTATACACACATTGGAGGCAACCAAAAAAATTTTGAAAATCCTTAAATTAAAAATTTTTGCGTAAATTGTACCATGTCCCCTTAATGGAAAAACTGACAAAAATTAAATATTAAAAAGTAAGATTTGATTTTTTTAACGTCTAAGGCACAGAGAGAACTATTCGCGACGGACCTTGTAATTTTAGGCCAGGTGGTGAGAACGACACCTGATCTGGCAACCCACACTTCAAACTTCCACAACGCGCCAATGTGATGCTCTTGAGCCATGACAAATTTAAAGCGCCTCTGCACAGCAAATCTTCGCTGACACAAAGACTCGAACTCGCGATGTGCCGAAGACGAATTCGTAATCGTATCCCCTCTGTTACCACGCCTATGTAAAGTTCCAAAAGATAGTATAAGATAATATATTAAAAGATTGGGTATGTAAACGCTTGTTATTGTTAGGCAACGCGATCCATATATCAAAGCTATTAGATTTTGTTACTATATAATTTAACTGTGTTAAGATGCATCCCCTCTTATACACAGTCCTAAGGCATCGTAATTGTTAATTTACAAGCGTATTTGTAAGACAATTGTTAAAACATCCTGCCATATTTAATACAAAAAAATTAAGAAAAGGCTTTAAAAAAGAAAGCACATAATTTATCACAATGGACTAAATTCATGTGACGTCATAATCGCATGATAATTTTAAACCACGTGTTTTTAGCCAATCAAGTTCAAAAACACATGGGATGTCATAGTCACGATAAATGCAATTATCTATTTTCAGCAAATCAGTTCATGCACTTCGTTGTTGCCAAATTACGCTTTTTACAGAAACTTTTTAGCGCGTTTTTCACGTAGTGTAAAAAAAAGCGCTATTATGACGCAAATTTCGTCTTCGTTTCATATTTTGTCGTACCTTTTTCTCAGCCAATAAGCAACCGATTGACCTCGGGTTTTCGGCATTTGGTCGCATTTGTGCCCTAGATGCGCCGAATCATATTTAAATTTAATAATTTTAAAAAAAAATTAAATTTTTTTTTTAAAAGAATTTTCCAAGTATACTACACTACTTTCTGTTAGTAAAGTTCATTAGTTGCATTATTGTAAAATACAACATATGAAAAACCCTCTAAAATTACTTGGCGATGCCAATGATTGATATCTTGTTTTTAAAAAAATTAATATCTTTGTGTGTGTGTCACTTTATTTAAAAGTACATGTATAAAACAATACTTTTTCTTTTCTTTAATTTTAAAATCTTTTTGCAGAAATTTCTTTTTATAACTCTTGAGCATCTTTACCCAACTATGCAATTTGAAATTTTACCTAAGTTTTACAAATAGAATAAAAAGTACGAGCTAGTTTATTGTCCGTTTTGAAATCAATGTAGAACAAGTGTTTATATTATGTGACCGTCATGAATTTAGTCCATTACTGTAAAAAATTAGTTCATTACATTCCAAATAATTAAAAGTTGATAAAACAAAAGTTAACCAATCGAACATTAAAATACAATTTATTACAAATAGCTTCAGGAATAATAAATTCTCAGTAGACGTTTCAGATTAGTTTTTGATTATTAATAAGTTTTAGTTTTTAAAACTTAAGCTGTCAAGATTTTTGCTGTAAATGTTACGATTATATGTACGTTCAGAAAAGGCTCAGATTAAAAATTAAACTATTTAGTTTAAAATCGTTTATATACGTATAAATTACTTTATAATTGTATAATTATTTAATAAGTAATAGCTTTTTTGTTCCATATCTCACAGAACAATTAAATCTGTCGAGGCTCAAATGGCCTCTCGTTGGTGTGGTGGGGAAGTTGGGGTAGTAGGGTTCCAGAGCTCGGGTGTCAGTGAGCTCTGGACCTCTTCACTTGACCCTGGTTCAAAATTACGAGGTCCATCACCAATAGCCCTCGACTAGTTTCATAGAGCGACGTTAATTTAACTCCCTATTTCACTCACTCGTAAAACGATTAACACATTATACTGCAGAAAATATAATAAATACTAGTGTGTGGATTTTGTTTTAAAACACTAGTTACTGATTTTTTTTTATAAAAAATCTGCTTTAAACCTATTTTAAATTTCAAGGGGAAAAAAATTGTTCAATTTTATTATGTATTTACACCCAACTCTTTTTTTTTTTTTTACATGGTAGATACGTTCTTCAGAAAACCGTGCAGAAAAAATCGTATAAAAAAGCATGCACCATATGGTAAATTTGAGGATATGTTCAGCTTTAAAAAATCGTGTAAGGTGAAAAATCTCTAAATATCCCCCCCCAAAAGCAATAATAAAAACAATATTACAGATTTTTAAAACAATTCATTTTTATTACAAAAAAGTCTACAGTGAAAATATATTTAATCTATAAATACATACAACATATTAAAATTCAACTTGAAATTGGAAATAAAACTATTAAAAACTATTCATTGATACTAAATAACAAACGAGCACGTTCATAACTGGATCAAAAATGCTATTATCACAGTGGATGTGTCGGATATGTCTCACTCAATTGTCAATTTTGATTCAAAGGAATATTTTGTTCGTTATTAACCAGATAACACAGGGTTTTTTTTCGGGGGAGGGGGGATCTCTCAAGTTGCTTATATAATTCTTGATATCCTGCAACAATGACGTTAAGATGACGTTGAAATTTTGAAACACGCTCTATGTTAAGATCATGGGTAAGAAAATATTCCATAATTGAAGCAAATTTCAAGCCCTCGTGAATTAAATGGGTTGTTAATAGCTCAACTTCACCTTCAACTTTCTCCTTATCGATTTCTTTATTATATATAAACTGTCATAACTTCGATCAAATCGTCCTCATCCAAAGAGCATGAATCTCTAGATTTTTAGTGGATTCGTGATAGAATAAAAAGTTTGTGTTAAAAAAAAATCGTTTAATTCGTGTATCGTGTTATTTCAAAATCGTGGAAAAAAAAGACAGAGTTAAAAAAAGAGTAGGATGTATATTCACTAAATTGGAGCAAACTACAAATTTCAAGGAACTGAATCTTTCAATATTGTATCTGAAGATTTTTCAATTATTATAATTTCTTTATTAAAAAAATACTCTTTTTAAAAGCAGATATGAAAGATGCCTTTAAAGTTCACGAGTTTCCTGAAAAGCCACATGCATTAATAGATCCATTTATTCGATTTTTTTTTTTACCTTTTTTTGTGGAGTACAGGTTTCTATGGCAACAGGCGCTCCGCTCCGCCTATGGCAAAGCCGGCTCCTGGAGAAAGAGAATCGACTTTCTTGTTCCATGACTAAATAAGCAGATGTTTACAAGAAAACACAAGCGTGTGACGGCAGTTCGATTTTCGTATAAGTGAAAGTTTCTTTCGTTTTTAATAATAGTTTACTGTCGAATGAATGTCACTTATTATGTAATAACGTTTCTAGAATGACCGAGTTTTTTGAGACACAATATAATGAGAATTTGTTTTCCCTAATTGTCAGTCAAGATCACTTTGTAAGTAGTTATTTTGGATTTATTCTCTGCGGGTTTATGGCGACAATATGATTCAATTGACCAAAATCGGTTAAAATTTCAATTTTTTTTTAGCCTAAATTTTTCCTTACAAAATTTCCTATAATCTTAGAAAATTAGAAAGCGTTAAGTTAAAAAAATTCAGAGTTATGATAAATTTTGCGTTCATTTTTATTCGCATCCCAATGCCAAATAAAAACTTTAAACTGGTTTATATCGGAAAGAGAAAAAGTAACTAGTTAATCTTCATTTAAAAGCTAAGGCTTTTTTTCTGTAGTGCGAAATATTTCGATGTTTTTTTTTAATTATTGATATTAGTACATATAGCTAAAGTTAGTATGCATTTTTTAATTAAATCAATGCTCATTTTTTTTAAAATAGTTGAACTTCGAATTTATACATTTTTTTAAGCAATGTTCAATAAGCATTCACAAAAAAAATTGCATTTTACGAATATCATGTTCGCAGAAAAACCCATGCAAACTTTTGTTTTGCATTGTTGAACGAACATATAAATAAATTTCCTGCGTGTACGTCGATTACATATTGTAGTATTTTAAGGTATCCAACTACCCTAAAATCGGGAATTTTTTCAAAAAGTGACAAATTTGTTTCATGATTTTATTTTCTTGACCATCTTATTGGCTTTATAAAAATACCAAGTTCTTTTTTTCCCCATTCTCTAGAACAAAAACTACAAGAGTTTTAGTAAAAGTAGATGCCATAATTTTAATCAAGATGTCAAACTTTGGAATGCGTATAACTCGAAACGTGTTTTTTAAAAGGCTCAAACGGGGACAGAGCGATTGCTCAAAAAGTTTTGAAAATAATTAACTGAAATCTCTTTTGTGTATGTTCTGTATAATAGTAGAAGTGAATTAACCTTCAGATTTATCAATCACTGTTTTATTACAAATTTACATTAATAATTTACATTATTTACTTATAATCACGGTTTTTTTTAAGCAATTTCATATAATAACTAAGATTATATGAAATATAATAACTAAGATTATATAAGACTATAATGCTCTAGTTTTTGTAAAAATTTAAATATCCGTTATCCTGAAAGTCATTTCAAAACTGAATGGCAAAGTAACACATCAATTGAAAAATTGAAAATTTGTTCATAAACTTTTTGTACAGAGTGGGACCCCGTTTATGTAATTTTTTGTTCATTTGTACCGATTTTTTCCCATTTTAGTAATAATTTATTTTTCTCTTCTTAATTATAGCATTTTTTCTTAAAATGTACTAAACAAATCTAAAAACCACAAAAATTTCCGTATCTCCATTTTTTTAAAAGATTGCTGCGCAGGTAATCGGATACCTTAAAATCCCTTCATACAGTTTTACACATTTTTCTTTAAAAAATAAATTAGTAAGCCTTTTGTAGTATTTTAATCACAAAAACTGTTTAATGCAATACATATACAAAGATTACAAGCAAAAAAGTTGTAAAAACTATTAAATCAAATATTTTTGTATAAACCGTACCATGTATCTTTATTTTATAATACGATTAGTTTCTTATTATTGCGTGCAAATTTAATATTTTAAACGGCAACAAAAGAACGAATATGGCTTAGCAAGATTCAAATTTTAGTCTCAGAATTTACATGGAATTTGAGAAAATATTATATTATTGGCAAATAAAAATAATTCAATCAGTTAAATTCAAATAATTCAATTTTAATTTTAATTAATTAATGTTTTAATTAAAATTAAAACATTCATAAAATAAATAATTAGTAAGTACCTCATCTTTGTGAAAAGTTATTTTAAAATTTCTAGACATTTCGAATTTGCATTTTATAAAATTCAAGTTTATAAGATACAGATTAGAAAAATACAATACCAGTTAAACTAAGAATTTCAAAATATTTTATTCTATCAAGTAAATTTTAAACTACATTATAAATTTTACTAATATATATTATGAACCAAATAAAGACTTGAGAGGGAAAAAAAGAACAAATAGAAAAATACATATAGTTTTTGTAATGACCGAATTATACATTGTAGGATACCTTTGAGGCTTAATTTGATGTCAAAGATCTGAACACTCAAAAACTAATTCAAATTATTTTATTTGCAGATTTAAAGTATGAAAGATGAATAATTTGACTTAAAAATTATACAGTGATTCAAAATATATATAGAGCAAGGAATAGCCATATTGAAGAGAATCACTAGCGCTAGGAAAAAGTTAGAAATTTAAGAAATGTTTATATGAATAAATTGCACTTTTTACTTACACACTTTTAATTCAATTTTTCGTCATTTTAATCACTAAGCCAAGTATGATTTTTAGTAAAAACTTTTTTGGTTTATTGATATAAAACACGCTTTAAAGTACATTAATTTACATTTCTTTTCTTCATGGAATTGAATAGCAATCTAAAATTATACAGCACAGAAAACAAAATTAATTGAGGTGTAGAAGTTTTAATAGCCTTTATATAAAGTAAAACGAGGCTTTTTAAAAAAAGCACCCAGAAGTGTAATCAAGCCCGTTTCTGGGTCGAGCACCTTCTCTTGTGCCTTCTATATAATTTTAACATACATAACATCAATCAATTTTGGCTTATATAATAGTCTATTGTGCATGTTTTGATAATGTATTTGTTCTTGCACACAGGTAACTTCTATTTTACTGGATACCGACCAAATTTGGCATCCCTAAATTTTGCCACATACCCACCAAAAACGGGCCTGACTATCATATCAGTATTATCACTAAAATTATATGAGTAGTTCAATGTCGTGCCTAAATATTTAACTAAAAATGCGACTATTTTTAGCTACATTATTTTGCGTTGTACTAATGCGTCAGTCATTATTAATTCCCATACTTAAAAAAACTTGGCTATCTAAGAAATAATTCATTAATTAATATATATTTGATACTTTCATGTTAATCTTATGCCAATTATTTATCGCGAAAGACTAACTGCGTGTGAGAGGTTAATCGCATAAGAGAGATTTCACGAGTTTTGGCAACCTATTGTATGTACCCTCCTAAAAACAATTGCTAAAATTTGTTGGAATTTATCAAAGGTCATCAATTACTTGTGATTAATACATAAGCAATGTTATTTTTAGAGCGTTTTTCACGTTGTGGAACAAAAGTGCTATTAGGACGCAAATTTCGTCTTCGTCTTCGTTCCATATTTTGTCGTACCTTTTTCTCAGCCAATAAGCAACCAATTGACCTCGGGTTTTCGGCATTTTGTCGCATTTGTGCTCTAGACGAGCCGAATCATATTTAAATTTTCCCATAGTTTTCCCGAATTTTCCTACAAATTTTCCTGAATTTCGCTAGTTTATAACAAAATTTTCTCAAATTTTACGTAGTAAATTTGTTTGCAAAAAGTTTTTTAAAAAATTCTACCTGCATTTTGGAGGAAATCTTCACAAAAAAGAAATCTCAAAAAAAGTTCAGAAAACAAGTATAAAAGGCTCTGATTTTACTTTTTTAAATTATTGTAAAATACAACATGTGAAAATCGCACTAAAATTACTTGGCCATGCCAACGACTGATATCTTGTTTAATTTAATTCTTTTTTTAAACAGCAAAGTGATAAGATATATAGTGTGAAGCGAAAATACTTTCTGTTAGCAAAAAGTTCATTAGTTGCATTATTGTAAAATACAACATGTGAAAAACGCGCTAAAATTACTTGGCCATGCCAATGATTGATATCTTGTTTATTTTCAGGCTATAAGCTTGAAAGAAAAAAAACTCAATTTTGTATTTTTTTTAACTTGAAAATACTCCTCATTGCCAAGATAATTTTAATTTTTGAATTATCTTTCTTTAATTTTAAACAAAATAGTTTTTTTTATCTCTTGAAGTTATTTTTGATCCATTACCTCGATTTAAAAATTTTATTGCAGCAATTTATCTCTAATTACTCATTAAATGTTCATGTTTAAGTAATCCGTGAATTTAATTGTTTTTAACAATTTAATCCAAACAATACTTCATTATTTTATTTTAATACTTTTAACTTATTCGCTTCGCTATAACATTAACAAGGTTTGTTTCTGTTGTATTCATATCTTATATTTCATTAAAAATATGCTTATACGTATTCATTATCATTAAATTAATTAAATTTTCGTGTAGAAACTGTGCTTAAATTATCTTCATGTTAAACCATTCCTATTATTTCAGTTTCATATTATAAAATGATTAAATCTTTCTGTTTTAAATCTTTCTTTGCTGAAATAAAATAAACTCTCTGAAAAGTCTTAAAATGATGGTTAAATACTAAAAAATCCAAAGTTGTTAAAGTTTATAACATATAACAACAAATTTAAAAATTCTAAGAGATTTTTGTAACTTTATTTTGACTATTCATGCTTTCTATACTGTTACTAATTAACTGAAAATTTAATTACAACTTTTGTACTTTTTTGTTGCAGATCCTATGAAAATACGAAGGAAACGAAATGTGTGATATAAAATTTTATCATTCTTTTTGAAATGTCATTAAATTTGAAAATTCGATTACTGCAAGACTGAACGGTTCGTCAATAAAAATGGGATGGTCAATTCCTCATCTTTTTCCTCAGTCAAATAGATTCAAAAAGCTGATTCCATTATTTTCACATTTATTTTACTTATGGAACTTAACATAAAAGCAAAGTTTTATTTGTTGGGAAAAATGGCAATCCCATGCTTACATTTGAAATTGCAAAAAATGAAAATATTAACACATAAAAATAAGTATAAATACTAAAATACAGATTTTATACTTTGTTAACATCTACGAATGTCGTAATCAAAAAGAGGGGGAACTGTTTTTATTAAATTGCAATGCTCATAGTGTCTCAAATTCTATTCTTAATTTGATGGAATTCGAGAATAAAAGTAGAATGAAGAGAACGAACTCAGTCATATCGTCTATGTACCATCCTATTGGAAATTCTAGAATAAAAACCGCTTATTGCATGTTTGCAGGTGGAATAATTCTAATTTGTCTGGGTATTGGCTTAATTGTGACTACACTATCTCCCAGACGCCCATCTGCAGTGAATAATAATGAAACATCTGTCCTCATAAGTGGTCCTACTTGCTTAGCAATGGGACTAGTCATTGTGGTTTTCAGCAGTACAGACATGTGCCGGTACAGGAAAGCTCGAAATACAGTCGAATCAGAATTGAACCGAGTCATCAGTGCTCTTGGAAAGCCAAGTCCCAGTTTTGCCTATCAACAAAATCAAAGTGAAATAGCTCCCATATCCAATCCAAAGATTTCTATAGTTATTAATAAAACTCTTTGGCCGTCTTAATTGTACAGGTGTAACTGGCAAAATGAAGACCGAATGCTGCAGAGCTGATTATTACTCACGATAGAAATGTATAAATGTGTTGTTGATATGTATTTATTTTGATGGAAAAAGATATATTTTTATTTGATTATTTATGATTATTTTATGAAAATCAGAAACTATATGGACAAATAATTGTGTCTGACGAAAAAGGTTATTCTCTAAAATTCCCATAAACAGGGAATGATTACTTTACACTGTCAAATAGTGTTTTTACTACCTTTTTCCCCCTCCACCACTAGGCATAATACTAGGAAACTAGCTCTGTTGAAGAGAAAAGCAATCATATATTACTTTCACAAATCCAATAATAATCCAAGAATTTAATATTGGATAAATACAACTTTCAGCATACGAAAAAAAATATAATATTCTTCCTTCTTCCTAGTATATTATAATTCCATTAAATAGTAGAGTAAACCCATTTTTCTATCCGGAACAGTAAGATAATTCGAATAAAACGAAGTCACTAAACCCCGAACTCTATTTAACGAAGTGATCAATTCCCGAAAAATGCTCGTTACATAGAAAATTCATGAAATGGAGGTTCGATTGCATATTATAATGCTTGTACCAGCACAAAAGGAAAACTGATTAGATGTTATAATGGATGGGCTTTCCCATCCCTTATTGTACGAGAGTTAGAAGGAAAAGTAGCCATAGTCAAAACAACACAATTTATTTACTATTCTCGACAACGACACAAATTCAACAACTTAAGTTAAGAAATGCACCAATTGATAAATATGGGAGCAATCGTCAAGTAGACGAGATTATTGGAGATTTAATAATAAATCGGATCACTTACACTTAGCACGTCCAGGCAATACATCTTCTTATATATGAAGATAATTTCTAAAGTAATCCATAATCCAAATCGAGACCAAATCCTATTTAACAACTAATTGACCAAATCGTCAATCTTAATATTCATCAAATAATCTACTAAGTGCTCTCGTCTAACTTTACGTTATCTTAGGTTTAATTTTGTTATCCTTTAGCTTCTAACCTCTGTCTCCTACTCGAACTCGAAGGCTAATGCTTAAATACGTGACATAATTTACATAGATCACGTCTTCTTCTTCGGGAGGAAGTTTTCAATTAAATAATATTTAAAGGAAGTTATTCCCCAAGAGGATTATTAAAAAAACGCGGATAGGCCCGTTACAATGTCCCAAAAATCTATATAAATTCTTCCAAATTATTTAAATCCCTCTTCCATGTAATTATATGACTTCTATCGTTCAGACGTTAGTTCAATTTATTGAAGTAAATTCCATTCCATTTTTTAAAAGATTATAATTAACAGTGGCCAAATTCTTTAGAATGTTTAAATAATATGCCTTATTGTCTTTGCAATGAAAATATTCTATTGTACTTGTGTTTTGTTGAAACATAAGTTTAACATGAAAGCAAATTGTCTAATTTGAATGACTTTACAATTATTTTTTGTCCATATAGTAAACGAATGTATTTCTTCCCATCTATAGTACTAAGCGAGAGATAACATATTTTGCATCATATTATTATTAAACGCAAAGCACAAAAATGAAGAAAAAGTTCCAAAAAATCATAATGTACAAAGTAGTCTAATGTGTGTTCAATTTAATGAATTACAGTCTTTTGAGTGTTTAATGATAAATTTGAATTAATGAGTTGATACAATCAGTTGAATAATAAATATTTAAATACTATATTTAATACATTAAAACTAAACAAGTACAAACACACATAAACTACACGCTTACTGGAATTGAATAAGAAATAATTTTCAGTTGTATACAAAAAACAAACAAAAAAGAAACATTATGTTTAGTTCTATTCTATTTTAAACAAGTAATATAAAAAAAAATTAAGTCAATTCCTACTTTGAATGGATGAATAGAAAGTATTTTATTAACGATTGAAAATTTGAGCAGAATATATATATATAGGGAGAGAGTGAACTAATAGTATGAATTGAAAAAAGAGCATGATTTGTGACAATGCACACCCAGTTTGGCTGAAAAACCGGTTTACGACGCCAACTTTTGTCATTGTTACAACAATGCAGACGAATCTAAGTTGGCGTCGAAAACCAGTAATGAATTTAATTAATTAACCGGTAATTATTGAATTATATTTGAAAAAACTGTATTATCATCAAGTATCACCCCCTGCAAGTTCAAGAAAATTATTTGAACTTGATTGGATGAATAGAAGTATTCTATTAATGATTGAAAATTTGAACAAGATATATAAATAGATATACATAGGGAGAAAGTGAGCTAACAGTAGTAATTGTAAAATAGCAATTGGTTTTATGGTTTCAAAAAAAGTTTTAAGTTGAAATAAAATTGCTAACGAAAATTAAATTGAATTAAAATATATACATAACCATTTACACGTATCATTTGAATAATATACTTATCAATTACGTATTAATTTATAAAAAATTTGAATGTGAAATGTGCTTAAATTATCTTTATCAGAATTCCTAAGCAATGGAACTACTGAAAAGTTAAAGTGCAAATATCTTTTTTTTTTAATTTACCTATGTTTTATTTTTTATTTTGAGATAATTTAATCGCATTTTTTTGCAATTAAAATTAGCTATACTTCATAACATACCTGTGCATTAATTGGATAACAAATATAGCATTCAATGATTTATGGTTAATTTTTTAATTATAAACACAATTACGTTTAATTCAAATATTTTATGCAACCATTATTTCACTGAATAACTTTTTTTGTCATTGCATTGAAATGTGTTTTTGAATTTTTTTACATCTAATAAACTGCTATCATATATTTTTATATTTGTTTTTTAGTGAATTTGTGCAGACAACCAATCATAACGGTTATAAACCTCAAAGGTAAAAAGCAGAAGCTCTTTTTGTTAGTAGTTTTTCATAATTTTTTGTGAAATGCATTTTTCATTATTCTATCTTCTTTTTAATGATGTTTTTATCAAAAATATAATTATTTTATTTTTTATAGCAGTAGTACACTTTTAATTCATCTGTACCTGACATTCCAGCATTTGTACAAATATCAGTAAGCAAAAAAATGGTACTTATGTATTATACGATCAACCGATTGCGTCAAATCAAAAGATATCGCCAAATGCCGCGAAATACAGCCAATAAAGGAAGCCATTCCCGCTTACGATCAAACACAGCAATAAAAATACCGGCCCGGATTTGAGGACATTTTTTGAATTGGCGATATATTTTAGTTTGACGAAGTTGGTTGACGGTATAATACGAAGTAACGAAAATATCTTGCTTGATAAATTTTCTGTCACTATCACTTTTCAGGATTGATGCTTCCACATATCAATTACAGTATTATTGTTCAAGTGCCATATTTGTGTGAGTAATATTATAATTGTTAATAATAAAAAATTTCTTTTTGCATATTATTTTTGTATTACTTCTAAGTTTATTGTACAATACATTATACATTTGAAATATTTATATTTGTTCCCCGAGGTAACTGATTTATTATTGATCCATTTAACACTTTTCATTTTCCAGTCCACTGAAGTCCTTTGACATGATTGTTAACAAGTTAAATGAGTTATTCGACAAGAGAAATTAAAAAAATTAAGCCAACAAATTCGATGCAAAAGTATAAAAATGTTATATCTTGGGCCTTAAAATTTAAAAAGTAAAATTGTCATTTTCTTACACTACTTTCTCCCGTCAATTTAAAACATATTACACGCTCTAAAAGATATATAAACCTGTTCAGAATACTTTTTTAAAAAGGAACTTATTATATATATATATATAAAACATTTTTAAGGATACTAAAACATTATAAATACTGTTTTAAGGATCAACACTAATGAATACTGATATTTATAACCAGCAATATTTAAAATAAATATCTGAATTTTACCAAAATCCCGATTATATGAGAAGTTTTAATAATTTTTCAAAATTCCTTAAGGTTTTGATAGGAAAAAAAAGTAATAAATATATATAAATTAAAAGTACCACTAAAATAAACTACATCTGAGTGAGTGAATATTAACGTCGCACTGCTCAGCCACACGACATACATTTATCCAGGGCAGGAATGGCGAATCAATGGCACGCGTGCCATTTATGGCACTCTATACAATATTTTAGCACGCCACCGATCAAAACGATTTGCATTTTAATTCAGAGAAAACTGCATTATTACAAAAAAACCCATAACTTGAAAAAAGTTATCAAAGATTAAGTTGTACATAAGAAACCAGACAAAGAAAAAATTATTGAAGAATTTATTTCCATAATTGATTCGCCTATCAAGGAATTTTCTGTGAGATTTTTCAGTTCGAAGAATTATCAGAAAGACTCAAGTTTATTATGTACTTTTATGCGACTCCATTTGATAAACTGGACTTGTTCCAATTAAATTGGTTAGAAATTGAAGAATTTGAAATGCCATTGATTGATTTCTAGTTTAATTCAATATGCATTCAAAAATTTATTGAAACAAGGAAAAAGTTGGAATTGATTGAAACCTGAAAGATTAACAAGCAATATAAGTAAAAATGCAGTAACGAAATTTTGGAAACATTGAATTCGATTCCAGACATATTTAACAGTTTCAAGAAGCAGGCCCGTGCTATTCTAATCATATTTTCATAGATCTATGCCTGCGAGTCATTATTTTCAGAGATGAATAACATTAAAGACTCGCTTAGAACTCATTTGGCAAATGACTCCAATTCTGAATGCATTCTGATAAAAGAAACTTCTTACAATCCTAATCTAAGTTAATTGCCATCTAATCTGAAGCAACAGAAGTCACACTAATGTTATTTAAATTTAATTACACGTATAACTAAAACATTTACAGTGCAAATGCATTTTTTCATAGTAAATAAAGTTATGTGTTGTTCGTATTTAGTTTCAGTATTTTCCCAATAATCACAAGTAAAAATTATTTGACGACACTTCTATACCTCATTAAACATTTCTTTAGAAAAAATGGCTCGTTGATCCATAAAGTTTCATTACCCCTGATCTAGAGAATGAACTAAAATTTTAATGTATTATTAAGGAGAGTTGGAAAGGTAAAATTTTTTTAAAAGGTGAATTTCAGGTTATTGCATTTTTAAATTCTTCAGCTCATTACCTTTCCAAAAATACCTCATTTTTATCTCTAGCTTAATTAGAAGTGCTAAAATTTTGTTTTTAAAGAATCGTCTAAACGCGAGTCACCGATTTAAATGGACAGAAAAAAGGTAAACATTGCACTTCCTCTTGGGTCAGCTTGAAGTTTGACATCATTTTTTAAAATTCTTTAGGGCATATTATGAAACGGATGGATCTCGCCTCCGACGTTTCAAAGCAAAAATGAGGGGGCAAAAATTATCAGATGGCAAAGCATTATGTGCAAAAATAGATTAACAGAAGCAACTATTGATCAATTGCAAACATATTATGGTCTTGCCATTCGAAGAAATTTATCAAATGTAAAGTGTATGAAACAAGCTATATGGGCAATATTTCTTCACAAAATATCTACGGATAAAAATCCACAGCATAGATTTTGTCCATCAGGTCTTGACACATGGTGTCAGTGTAAGAAGGCTCAATTGGAAAATAAACTTTATCTCCACAAACATAAACTTCCAGTTGCTGTTGTTGAAGCCATTAGGCCTATTTTTAGGGACCTTTCGGATCCAGAATTATTGAAAAAGTGCTTGCATGGAAACACGCAGAATCCGAATGAAAGCATTAATAATGTTATTTGGTCTCGTGTCCCCAAAAAGACATTTGTGCACATAGAAACACTTTCCTTTGGTACATATGATGCTATTGCATCCTTTAATAAAGGGACAAGCTGGACAACAAAGCTGGAAATTTTAAAAAACTGAACATAGAGCGAGGATATTATGCGACATGCTGCATGGAACACCTCGACAAAGAGAGCAGTACAAGGGTAAGATATGCCAATTTACAGAAAACTAAGGAGACTAGAAAAGTAAAAAGACTTAAAAGAATGAAACAAGAAGATGAAAATTTAAAAAATGCTGAAAATTTGGAATATGGAGCTGGAATGTTTTGATAAGGTAACTTTTTTTATAAAAATGTGTTTTTCTCAAAATGTCACTTTTGAAGGTTCGATGTACCTTTTCTCAGAAAGTATATATCTGATGTCAACAAAACTTACATGACACATTCTTTATATATTCTAGTATATACTGAAATGAGCTTTTAGCAAAATTTTGTATACATTTTTTTTATAATTTTTTTTCTGTCGAAAAACACTGTTTCTCACTATACATCAAATAAAAAAATTTTAAAGAAAAACTAATGGAAATTTCAAAAAAAGCTCATTTCAGTATAATATTAGATGTATGCTAACTTGCAAAAAAAATTTGGGATTGTATTCCAACAGGTTTTAGAAAAGGTACATTGAAAAAGCCCTTTTTAACATTATCAGTATAGAGCGTTCCGATACCCCTTAAAAAAAAT